>CAIGQV010018201.1:3764316-3782883 GCA_903798115.1 Danio jaintianensis | reverse complement strand
ACAGAAATTTACCGTAAAATACCAGACGTTCAATTACAGAAATTTACTGTAAAATACCAGACGTTCAATTACAGAAATTTACCGAAAAATACCAGACGTTCAATTACAGAAATTTACCGTAAAATAGCAGACATTAAATTACAGAAATTTACCGTTAAATTCATTCATTCATTTTCTTTTCGGCTTAGTCCCTTTATTAATCCGGGGTCGCCACAGCGGAATGAACCGCCAACTTATCCAGCATATGTTTTACGCAGCGGATGCCCTTCCAGCTGCAACCCATCACTGGGAAACATCCACACACACTCATTCACACACATACACTACGGACAATTTAGCTTACCCAATTCACCTATACCACATGTTTTTGGACTTGTGGGGGAAACCGGAGCACCCGGAGGAAACCCACGCGCACACGGGGAGAACATGCTTTACCGTTAAATAGCAGACGTTAAATTACAGAAATTGACCGGAAATTTAAATTTCAGGAAATTTCTGTAATTTAACGTCCGTTATTTTACGGTAAATTTCTGTAATTTAACGGTCTTTATTTAATGTTTTGCTGGTATATTTGTGGTAATAGACAAAAAATACATTGTATTAGTCAAAATTATAGTTTTTTTTTTTAAATGCCATAAATCAGTAATGACCATGTTCCATCAGAAAACTCTTTGGGTTTTTAAAATAAATTTCCTACCATATATATATATATCAAAACATAATTTCTGGTTAGTAATGTGCATACTAAACACCTCATGTGCACAACTTTAAAGATGATTCTTTCCAGCACCCCAGCTGCTGGTAAAAAAACGTAAAATAACGGATTTTTTTTTTTACAGTGTATAGTATGGAAGTATGCGATTTCAGACGCAGCTAATGTCTCCTTAAACAAACACACCTGATTTAGATCATCAGCTCATTAGTAGAGACTGAAAGACCTGTAATGGATGTGACAGACAAAGGAGAAATCCAAAACATGCAGTTTTGGTGGTCCTCCAGGAACGTGGTTGAGAAACACTGGTCTAGTTATCCAATCACGTCGTCTGTTCAAAACCACATGACGTTTTTGATGCTCATCGAGATGTGTATTCAATATATGTGACCCTGGACCACAATACCAGTCATACGGGTAAATTTTGAGATTTATACATATAATAAATAAGCTTTCCATTGATGTTTTGGTTTGTTAAAACAAAAATCAATTAAAAACAATTTATTTTATTGATTTTTTTATTAAAAACAATAAGAAATCTGAGGGTTCAAAAGAATCTAAATATTGAAAAAATCTACTTTAAAGTTGTGCACATGAGGTGTTTAGTATGGGTATTCATTCATTCATTCATTAATTTTCCTTCAACTTAGTCCCTTATTTATCAGGGGTCGCCACAGCGGAATGAACCACCAACTATTCCAGCATATGTTTTTTGCAGTGGATGGCCTTCCAGCCGCAACTCAGTACTGGAAAACACCCATACACTCTCACATTTACACACACACTCATACACTAAGGCCAATTTATTCATTCATTCATTTTCTTTTTGGCTTAGTCCCTTTATTAATCTGGGGTCGCCACAGCGGAATGAACCGCCAACTTATCCAGCATATGTTTTACACAGCAGATGCCCGTCCAGCTGCAAGCCATCACTGGGAAACACCCATACACTCTCATTCACACACATACACTATGGACAATTTAGCTTACCCAATTCACCTATTGTGCATGTCTTTGGACTGTGGGGGAAACCGGAGTACCCGGAGGAAACCCACGCCAACACAAGGAGAACATGTAAACTTTTTTGGCAAATATGTATTTCCACAAATATACCAACAGAACATACTATAAGACTGGTTTTGATATATTTATGGTTGGAAATTTTACAAAATACAAAGAGTTTTCTGATGGAACATGATCTTTACTTAATATTCAAATGATTTTTGGCATAAAAAAAATCGATAATGTTGACTCTTACAATGTATTTTCTGTCTATTACCACAAATAAACCAGCAAAACATAAATTGGTTGTGTGATCCGGGGTCACAAGTGTGTTTTCTTCTTTTTATTAAATTAAAATTTTATCTGACTCAATTAAGCACACAGTTTTTATGCACATCTTGGTGTTCCAATTCAGCTTTTGTAATGCGATATCCTAAAAAGAATGGATATGAATGGATGGAAACGCACCTAGTGAAGACCTTATAAACACCTCGGGTCATTTTGGCTTATATTTAGTGTCCGTTGACACGTTCTGCCTTTTAAAATAGCTTATCTGTGGATTTATTCATTCATTTTCTTTTGGCTTAGTCTCTTATCAGGGGTCACCACAGCAGAATGAACCAACCGCCAACTATTCCAGCATATGTTTTACAGAGCGGATGCCCTTCCAGCTGCAACCCAGTACTGGGAAACATCCATACACACTCATTCACACACACACACTCATACACTACAGCTAATTTAGTAGTAGCGCCAACTGCATGTGTTTGGACTGTGGGGGAAACCGGAGCACCCAGAGGAAACCCACGGCAACACGGGGAGAACATGCAAACTCCACACAGAAACGCCAACTGACCCAGCAAGGACTCGAACCAGCGACCTTCTTGCTGTGAGGCGACAGTGCTAACCACTGAGCCACCGTGCCACCTTCAGTGGATTTAAATATACTAATTAAAACATGGGGGTGAATTCCTATAAAATATTGTCCAGTTTGAATCATTCTACCAAGCCAATAATAACAGTGATGATTCATAAATGTGAAGGATGCACAACAGAACCTAAAATGTATAGATTGTTGCTATTTTGCAGCTAAACAATATGATATTGACGTAATTTGAGTTTCCAGATTCTCTTAAGCTTTTATCACTGCATTCCTGGCATTCACGCTTTCTCTGGGAATCGAACCCATGACCTTGGCATTGTTAGCGTCGTCCTCTACTATTGGAGCTATACAGGAACATTGACATTTCATAGACTGTTCCCAGTTTAAAAAGCAGCACTGAGAGTCCTCATCTCCTTCTTCCAATTGCTTTCATTTTAATTCACAAAGTTGGCTTTTCTGCAATTGATGGCAATTATAAAACCGTCTTCTGCTCTGAATGAATGTCAAGCCAGCGTGCATAATGCAGAATGTACATTATTATAGATCATTATATACACCTGTAGGTTACGTAAAAAATCAGACACTTCATACAGTTCAAGCCCGAAGCCAGCCTGGTGAAAGGGGTGGTTCTTTTGTTCTCAAAAAGTGGACCTTTTTGCAATTATACACCTCATTTTTTATTTAATTATGAGATTTAAATACTGCATTTTAGTGACATTTTTAGCACTATTTTTAGCTGAATTAGCTTGTCGGATGGTCATCATAATCACACTTTTTGATGTACCAAAAATATTTCCTAAAAATTTAGAATAAAGAGATATGAAACAAATATTAATTTTTAAAATACAAATTTATTACATCCTATATCATTAGAAAAAAAAAAGTTTTAAATTAAAAACTGTAGCTTATTGTAGTTTATTAGGCAAATAACAAACTGGCCTGCACATTCAACTTTCCTCAGTCAGAATTTGGCCATTTGAATAATAAAAAATTAAAACAGTAGTAATAATAATAATAATAATTCATTCATTCATTCATTCATTCATTTTGGTTTTGGCTTAGTCTCTTTATTAATCAGGGGTCGCCACAGCGGAATGAACCACCAACTTATCCAACATATGTTTTACGCAGCGGATCCCCTTCCAGCTGCAACCCAGTACTGGGAAACATCCATACACACTCATACACTATACGGGCAATTTTACCTATTTCAATTCACCTATAGCGCATGTCTTTGGACTGTGGGGGAAACCGGAGCACCCGGAGGAAACCCACGCGAACACGGGAAGAACATGCAAACTCCACACAGAAATGCCAACTGACCCAGCCGAGGCTCGAACCAGCGACCTTCTTGCTGTGAGGTGACAATGCTACCCATTGCGCCACCGCGCCGCCCAATAATAATAATAATAATATTTTATTAAGAGCACCACAATTTTTCTCTCTTGTAAAAAAATGACATTTGAAAATTCCGGGGTAACAGCAATAGCCAAAATAGTATTCAAATTTATTTTAATATGGGCCGTTTTTGGTGCTTCACAGCTTTTTATTGGTAATTTTTTCCTTCAAGAATAAGGTCCAAGATTTAGAATAAAAGTTACTTGGAAAATGGTTTCTTTATTTAACAACAATACAGTAGCGAAAGATGACGTCACTTACATCAGATTGTATGTTTTCTTGCACAGACTCATAAAAATTATTTGTTCGCTTTGGCCAAAACTGATTAGCTGAAGTCACACCGAAGCGACAACCAACAGAGGATTCTGCTTGGTCTTAAAGCCTTTTTCGATGGGTAATTTCACTATTTATGATGGCATAGGGGCGGCGCGGTGGCGCAGTGGGTAGCACTGTCGCCTCACAGCAAGAAGGTCGCTGGTTTGAGCCTCGGCTGGGTCAGTTGCCATTTCTGTGTGGAGTTTGCATGTTCTCCCCATGTTCGCGTGGGTTTCCCCCACAAGTCCAAAGACATGCGCTATAGGTGAATTGGGTAAGCTAAATTGTCCGTAGTGTATGAGTGTTAATGGGAGTGTATGCGTGTTTCCCAGTGATGGGTTGCGGCTGGAAGGGCATCCCTGCGTAAAACATATGCTGTATAAGTTGGCGGTTCATTCCGCTGTGGTGACCCCAGATTAATAAAGGGACTAAGCCGAAGGGAGAATGAATGAATGATGGCATAGCAGTCAAAATAGGACAAATGGGCTCATGTATGGGACAAATTTTGGACCTTTGTCAGTGATGGCTGGGTCTTCTGAACCACCCAAACCCCCCCTGGCTATGGGCCTGCAGTTGAAGTCAAATTGATGGCTTCTGTGAAATTGTGATACTTCAAAAAAAAAATTGTGTTGTTTAGGAGATTTTTTTTTTTCAACATATTTTTAAGCACACTGGATCACCCGGACTACAATTCTGCCACTGAAATGAACTGCAAATCCCATCATTCCCTGCAATCACACACCTGGCCCAGATCCCCCTTGATTGCAAACACACAGCTGAAGCTTGTGAGGACTGATTACCAAGGCCTAGATCACTGCTAAGCGTGAAAACAATTGAGGAGGCATTCAGCGATTCAACAAGAGGCAATACACACAACAAGTGCTAATTATAAAAAGGAACTGTTAGTGCGCACAGTTTTTATTTTATTTATTTATTTATTTTTCAGAGATATAGAGTAAACTGGTGTAAACGTTTAACATTGTATATTATTCCAAAATATTCCAGCCAAAATAAAAGAAATAAGACTTTCTCCAGGAGAACAAAATATTATTGGAAATACTGAAAATATTTGAAAAAGAATCCACGTTTCACAGGAGGGCTAATGATTTTGACGTTAACTATATTCGCTGAGGTTAATCTTGAATGATATGTTGCAAATGCTGATCTGAGACCAGGACTGCTGTCTCTTTAATATAGTAGAGGCAAGGTAAATCACCTCAAGATCAATGCACATATTCTATGATTAAAAGAAAAGCTGCTTTACATATCCCAGGATTACATATTACAAGATCAAAAGACTGAGGTATGAGGAAATCTACCACAGCTCAGTAACACACAGACGATGTTTTATGAATCAAAGAACACAGAAACCTGCAGTATAATGAAGTGCACGTAGACTCGGCGAAAGGCTTCTCATTAATTAGTAAAAGCGAATCAGTTTAAATGAAGATCGAGCTTGAGTGTTTGAGTTCTGGAAGAAGCTGTTAACTGATGGAAACGGAGTGGTGAAGTTCACCTGAAGATACTGTCGCATCTCATCACTGCCCGCAATCCAGCATCATGTCTTTTTGTTCACACTACAAGCCAAGTGTCAAGTGCCACATATGAACTTTAAAATGTGGCTAATATCAACAACACTGGTTAAAACGGTGAACAAAGTGCTGATATCTGTCTGTCTGTCTATCGTTCCTATATATTGTAACGGCCCATAAAACTCCTTTGAACAACACAAAATATAAATAAAATGGTACAGGCTGGGGCGTCATGGTGGCGCAGTGGGTAGCACGATCGTCTCACAGCAAGAAGGTCGCTGGTTCGAGCCTCGGCTGGGTCAGTTGGCATTGCTGTGTGGAGTTTGCATGTTCTCCCCGGGTTCACGTGAGTTTCCTCCGGGTGCTCCTCCAAAGACATGCGATATAGGTGAATTGGGTAAGCTAAATTGTCCGTAGTGTATGTGTGTGAATGGGTGTGTATGGATGTTTCCCAGTGATGGGTTGCAGCTGGAAGGGCATCCGCTGTGTAAAACAGATGCTGGATAAGTTGGCGGTTCATTCTGCGGTGGCGACCCCAGATTAATAAAGGAACTAAGCCGAAAAGAAAATGAATGAATGAATGAATGGTACAGGCTGACTATATGGAAGAGTCAACAACATTTGATGTGAAGTTCCAAAACACCCTGTTTTAATTCAGTGACCGAATAAGCACAACACTTCAAAAAACTAGCAAATCACAAAGAATGTTAGCGAAAACAATCCTTTAAATAGTAACAAATAACAATTCACAGATGGCAAAGCTAACGTAAATAAACTACACCTGTTCTCTAGGTTTAGTTCTTACACGGCTTCTGAAAAATAAATAAAACGTTGACTCGAGGCCACAGGCTGAGTGCCTTAGTGCCCCAGAAGTGCCGATATACAGCCATATTGCACTGCTATGAGTGTGATATTACGTTTATACAACAGTTTGACAGCATAATCATGTATATAACAAAGAAAATCAAACATCCTTTTATATGAGGAACTACTTTCTTCCTCCATTTATTCACATCTGCAGCTGACGTCAGAACAGCAGAAACCGCTACTAATTCACCAACGTCACTTTAGAGATTCTCTAGCGTAATGTCTAAAGTGATGACAAAACAGGTGATTTTGCTCACATTTTAAGATTATAAGGCTGAACTGCATGAAATGCCATCAGTCTACAGAGATATCTCACAGTATTTCTCTGTTGCGATCGGGATTTCACAATAATTAACCCCGAAAAAGCCAAAGCAAACACTACCAGATTACTATGGTAAAATACAGCACTATAAAAAATACAAAAAGGAGAGATTGGCTTAGAATGTCACTTACCTGTTCTATAATGATTTGTTCTGCTGTAGTTTGAAATTTACGCTAAGAAAACGCTGAGTTTTCCTCTTCTGAAGGACTTATTATGCGGTCTTTGTCGCCATCTTGTGGTAGAACGTCAACTGTCTTTGCTCTGCTCAATGACAGGCTTATGGCCGTCATCGCGCTGAATCTCCGAAATTATAAATATTTTAAAATAGGCACTATCCTAACTAGCACAGTTCTGCAAGCTAAACAATTACATTCTCGCCTAAAAACGCCTCAAAAGTATTTTTTTAATGTAATTTGGAAGAAATGTCCTCTGACTTTTATAGAATAGAACAAATAATAAAGTCGCCATGAAACGGAAGTTAAGATTGTCCTTTTTTTCGATATCTTGACGAACATCCACTTGAAATGGTTCTGAAATTAGAAAAAAATGTAGGGCGGTGCATGATTTTGTTCTTTGGGAACTGATTGGATTGTTGAAATATGTCCGTTTCTAACAGAATGAAGGAAGATTAACGAATGGACGAATTCAGAAACGAGACACGCCCTGATAGCCCCGCCCTAAAAGAATTCCATGTGACCAGAAAAAAAATAAGTCAAGTAGTCTCTTCATTTCATGCTTCATGCTTATGTCACCTTAGAAATATTCTGTCAACCCCCGGCAGACTTTTTTTAAGTATCCTGAATTTTTCCACTGTGTTCTTCATCATGGCGTCTGGATGCTAGAGATACTTCAGTGTTACCTGTACAAAAAGAAGCACTCAGCTGAGAGGTCAGATGTTCACCAAGGTTCCAGCTTTATCTCACCGCAGCATTAAAAGGGTCAGAGGCCAGAAGTTCTGGCTTTTGACAAAAAAAAAAGTCTATGTGATTCTCCCAGATGTGTCACCTGTGGTCCGGATACAGGCATGCGTGCACTCAGTGTTCCCTGTGGAGCTGCTCAAGGGTGCGTGAGAGTGTCTGACAGCATTTAAACTGCTTGTCACCACCTTCACAGTGCCATAGAGTGCCATATGGCCCACATAACACACACACACACACACGCACGCACACACTGAATGTCAGAGCGGCTATAGTCCTCCGCAGAGCAGTTTGTTTTGTAAAATGTCAGCGCAGTGAGTTCTGAGACTGCTTCTTTTCAAAGGTTAGCACTGCTTCAGGAGACACCACTCCGAGAGTTGAGATTTAGAGGGGGAAAAGAGCAATTATAGCAGCGGCTGATTAGAAATTCCCTCTTAGGAGATTGATTGATTGATTTTTATTTTTTTTCTCTCTCTCACCACGGTCGCCTTTGGCTTGATCTCGGAGGGTTTTGTAAGGCTACTGTTGTTTTGTACAAATAAACTCGATTGAGTAATTGCTGTTTGCAAACACTTCGTATCATTTAATTCTTGCAATAGGGATCGTAGCAGCACTTTGAAGTTATTAGCATCGACTAATAATTGTGTACAGCAAACATGTTGGAAAAGGACAAAATATGTTGTATGTCATTAAGAATGCACATTTTTTATATTCTATTTACTTTTGAGTACATTTGATAGAATCTTCAGCATGTTTGAGAGAATTTTAAATACTTTTTAGTTATTAATACATTAACTTGAGTATATCCTGATATATTCATTTTCCCTCGGCTTAGTCCCTTTATTCATCAGGGGTCGCCACAGCGGAATGAACCGCCAACTTATCCAGCATATGTTTTACACAGTGGATGCCCTTCCAACTGCAACCCAGTTCTGGGAAACATCCATACACTCTCATTCACACACATACACTACGGCCAATTTAGTTTATTCAGTTCACCTATAGCGCATGTCTTTGGACTGTGGGAGAAACCGGAGCACCCGGAGGAAACCCACGCCAACACGGGGAAAACATGCAAACTCCACAAAGAAATGCCAACTGACCCAGCTGGGGCTCGAACCAGCGACCTTCTTGCTGTGAGGCAACAATGTTAACCACTGAGCCACTGTGTCGCCCTGTTAAAATATTTTAAATAATAATATTTTGATGTATTTACGTTATCAATTAATGTTTAAAAGTGAAGTTTAATGCAACAAAAACATATTTTAATTTCAGTTTCTTAGCAAATCCTGTCCTGTGGACATGTGTTTATTCGTTACTATGAAGACATGTTAATACACGCTTGTCAATCAATTCAGTGGGTGGGGAAAACTGCACTCCTACAGTAAACCACTGGGATTTGGATCCTATTTTAACATCAGGAAATAAAAAAAAATAGCACTTGTTGCGTTTACATCACTCTAATATGAATATGGACACAATAGACCTACACACAATTCTGTTCAAACAGCTTACAAAAGTCAATTTTGCATTGTAGATGCTCTTTAAAACACATATGTTTCTACAATTCTAGAAATCTACATCACTTTCTACTTCTTTTGATCCTGTAAATATAAAGAAAGAAAAAAATGCACCTGATAAAAAGTAAGTGATTAGTCTCAGTCGGTTTTCTCTCTCCTCTACACCTGTCTACATTCGTCTTTCTACTTTTACTCACACGTTCTGTCCTCTGTCCCACTTTCTCTGAGCTTCCTCAGACAGACACGCTGATATTTTTAACTCGATTCAGCTCCGTTTTCCAGGTTTGGTGTCTTCTGTTTCCATCTCTGTGGACCTTTGGTTCTGTTCAGTTCTGTTAGAGAAACACCAAATATGTCACAACCCAAAATTAGATTCATTTTCATCTTCCAAAATAACACAGTGAAGAGTCTCATCTGCGTCCGCAAGCAGAGCACAATTTTGCCTGTAGCTTGTTTGAAGAGACAAGAGACATACTGTAATTTATGAAGAATATGATGTTATGCTTGTATTTGAGTCTCGAAAAATGCGTTTTCTCTTTTATTCGAGGGAGTCATTAAACGGGATACACACACACACATACATATTTGCTCTCAGAATTTAGTGTATACAAAATGTATGATGGAAAATGCAGCCGGAAAACGTTTAACTGAGGACAAAAGAGCAGAAAAAACCTGCCAGGTGCATTTTTAGACTGTAAAAATGGATTTCATTTCAATCTCAGCTTGAGCCAACAATCTGGAAGCATGCTGTAGAGTTAAAGTCAGAATTATTCGCCCTCCTGTGAATTTTTTCTTTATATTTCCCAAAATGATGTTTAACAGAGCAAGGAATTTTTCAGTTTTTCCGATAATTTTTTTCTTTTCTGGAGAAAGTCTTATTTGTTTTATTTTCGGTTTTAAATTTTTCTAAAACTATTTTAAGGTCAATATTCTTAGCCCCCTTGAGCAATATTTTTTTCCGATTACAGCAGTGGTCCTCAACCACCAGGCCACAGACCGGTACTGGTCTGTAAATCAATTGGTACCGGGCCTCACAAGAAATCATTATTTATTTCCGTTTAATTTATTATCTGAGTTTGAACAATCTTTTATTTTGAAAGTCTTTTATTTTGAAAAATGACCATATTCCTTCGCTTACATCTTGTTCACTTGAGCGCCCAAATTTAACCCTCAAGCAGCAATATGAGTAAGAAACAGACGTCTTTGAAAGTTTCTTTGCTAAGGAGAAAAGGCCCAGTGAAGGACCCGCGAACTGCCAAAGAATAGATCCGCAACAATTTGTCAACAGATTAGGTGAATCCATCATGTCTGTGCAAGAAGATCAACTGCTGGAGATCACAAATGACGGCGGCCTTTTAGGGGCCATTTGCAAATCTCGTCTTTTGTAGAGTTCGTGCAAGTTTATTATTTCCAATGGAGGTGTGCGGCTTACGCGCGCAAGCGGCATGACGCACTCGTGCCTTCCAGTTGTGGAAAAAATGATCGATAAGTGTTGAAAAACCGCTGTGAGTTTAACTGCAGGCGCTGGAGTCATATTTGTCAGGGGAGTCAGATTTTGATACATCTTTCCTTTACCTGCTCTTGCGGGTGGACCCACGTGGTTTGCTATGCACCGGTCACTACTAACTTAATGGAGTAGGAGCACACAGTTATGTTTTGTTAAATAAGTTGCATATAAAATTTACGTTTCAAAATCACCCAAATTTTGTCAATGTGCCAATGCCATTTTTTACCCGCACAATCAAATTCAAAACCGCCCAATCTGGCAACACTGCTTCCACGCCCCCCTCCCGGTCCATGGTAAAATTGTCAAGCGGTGATAAAAAGATTGGGGACCACAGGTCTACAGAACAACCCATCCTTATACAATGATTTTCCTAATTGAGGCAACCCTAACTTACCTAACTAACCTAGTTAAAGACTAGTTAAAGTTAAAGACTAGTTAAGTCTTTAAATGTCACTTTAAGCTGAATACTAGCGTCTTGTAAAAAATGGAGCAAAATATTATGTACTGTCATCATGGCAAAGATAAAAGAAATCAGTTATTAGAAACTATTATATTCAGAAATGTGTTGAAAAAAATCTTCTTTCCGTTAAACAGAATTTGGAGAAAAATATACAGGGGGGCTAATAATTCAGGAGGGCTAATAATTCTGACTTCAACGTATTTGCACTCGGAATTCAGTGTATACAAAATGTATGACTGAAAATGCAGCCGGAAAACGCTCAACTGAGGACAAAGAGCAGAAAAAGACCTGCCGGGTCCATTTTTAGACTGTAAAAATGGATTTCATTTCAATCTCATCTCGAACGAACCATCAGAAAGCCTGCTCTACATGCGTGTTACCTGAAAAAAAAGCGTGTCCCATTTCCACCGCTCCTTTAAGAAAACTTTGTGACCCGTGTACGGAAAACATAATTAGCGCGCCGTGTGATGTTTATTCACCTTTTTCGCCCTCTAAACCTCACCCAAACTGGTTGTCTTTGAGCGCGAGTGAATGAAGCAGTAATTAGTGATTAGCGATAAGCCTCTCACAGTAGATTAGAGCAGCGAGACTCTTCACAGACGCCCCGCTGCTGATTTACCAGCTGCGAAAACAAGACGAGAGAAGGAGGAAACACAGAGATCACCTGGGACATGTAGTACATCATTCAGATTTAACCCCTGCCATCTGTTTAACCACACCGGAGAGACAGACAGAGATGGAGAGCAGAGCCCGAGTGAATGTCAAGTCAATGAGGGAGACCGACTCTGAGGAAACACTCTTGCTTTGTCTAGTCTGGAATGATTCACTAAGAAATTATTCATTCATTCATTCATACATTCATTCATTTTCTTTTCGGCTTAGTCCCTTTATTAGTCAGGGGTCGCCACAGTAGAATCACTGGGAAACACCCATTCACACACATACACTATGGACAATTTAGTTTATTCAATTCACCTATAGCGCATGTCTTTGGACTGTGGGGGAAACCGGAGCACCCGGAGGAAACCCATGCGAATATGGGGAGAACATGCAAATTCCACACAGAAATGTCAACTGACCCAGCCGAGGCTCGAACCAGCAACCTTCTTGCTGTGAGGCGACAGCGCTACCCACTGCGCCACCACGCCGCCTAAGAAGTTATTATTTTTTTTATTATAATTATTTGTAATAATGTTTTATTTGGAAATATGTACATATACATTTAAAGTCAGAATTATTAGCCCTTCCATATTTTTCCCCCAATTTCTGTTTAACGAGAAAGAAGATTTTTTCTAAATCTAAACATAATAGTTTTAATAACTCATTTCTAATAACTGATTTCTTTTATCTTTGCCATGATGACAGTACATAATATTTGACTAGATATTTTTCAAGATACTAGTATTCAGCTTAAAGTGAAGTTAAGGCCTTCCTTAAACCCAACTGACAGTGTTTTCAAAAGCACCGATTGACCCGCCCACCCACTTCCCTAAACCCAACCGACAGTGTTTTCAAAAGCACCGATTGACCCGCCCACCCACTTCCCTTAACCCAACCAATAGTGTTGTCAAAAGCACCGATTGACCCGCCCACCGCCTTCCCTAAACCCAACCGACAGTGTTTTCAAAAGCACCGACTGACCTGTCCACCGCCTTCCCTAAACCCAACCGACAGTGTTTTCAAAAGTACCGATTGACCCGCCCACCGCCTTCCCTAAACCCAACCGACAGTGTTTTTAAAAGTACCGATTGACCCGCCCACCCACTTCCCTAAACCCAACCGACAGTGTTTTCAAAAGCACTGATTGCATTTATTTTAAAGATGAAATGCAGCCATATGTACCTCTGGCTACATAATTCACACTCTCCAGAAATGTATACGGGGGTACGTATTCACAATGAGCCTGTGTTGGTAATAAATGTATTACTAATTGTTTGTTCAAATAAGTAAATACATTAACTAATGGACCATTATTTTAAAGTGTTACTGACTCTACTTTCGAAAGCATTGTGTACTGTATTGATACTGTACTATGTTTATTTATTATTTATGTCTTATTTCTGATGCCATAAAGTTTTGATTCCTGAAGCTAATATCGCTAATAGTCTCCGATAACTCCTGTAAAGTCTTCTCTAAGGAGTGAAACGTTCCTCTGAGTGAGCGTGCTTCATTTGACAGCATGTTTGCAGTGTTTACACGTGTGTGTTGCTAATTGGAGGGAATTGGACTGTGTGTGTGTGTGTGTGTGTGTGTGTGTGTGTGTGTGTGACTTAAATGCATCATCATTTGTGCTAAAGCTGCACCTCGACTGCAGGGTAATTGAGTAGAACAGAACAAACGTGGCGCTGGAGGAGAGCAAGCGAGAGAAACAGGCGAAATTAAGGCCAGAAGGAATATTGACGATGTGTCAGGGAAGGAATTAAAGGTGTCTAACTAGGTTCGAACCCATGCCTGGTGTTCAGAGAAGAGCTTCTGTATGTGGTGCGAGAGGTTGTGAAGTTGACTGATGCATTACTGAACACAAAAGCTGCAGGTCTCTTCAATTCCACCTTCATGCGCGGTGGAAATGGGGGAATTTCATCACACGTGTGATATGAAACTTTTTTTTTTCTGGCCTTCACAAGATCCCCGAGCTTGTGTGTGGTGGAGAATCTGGAGAGAATGGTGAATGCTGTTATGAATGCGTGTTTGGAATGATGAGATGAGTTACTATAGTTATGGTAGTATGATGAAGTTATAGTAGTATGATTTGAATGAGGGGAGGAGTTATGTATATCGCAATTTGATTGAAATAAGAGGAGTTACAATTATGATTGCATAAATTAAATGAGGGGAGGACTTATGGATATAATAATATGATTGAAATAGGAGGGGTTATGGTAGTACGATTGTAATATGGGGAGGTTACATAGTCTGATTTGAATGATGGGTGGAGTTATGAATAAAATAATATGATTGAAGTTTTAGGAGTTACCTTCGCATATACAGTGGGTACGGAAAGTATTCAGACCCGCTTAAATTTTTCACTCTTTGTTATATTGCAGCCATTTGCTAAAATCATTTAAGTTCATTTTTTTCCTCATTAATGTACACACAGCACCCCATATTGACAGAAAAACACAGAATTGTTGACATTTTTGCAGATTTGTAAAAAAAGAAAAACTGAAACATCACACACTACGTATTCAGACCCTTTGCTGTGACGCTCATATATTAGATGGTTCTACACCTTCATTTGAGTCCAGCTGTGTTTGATTATATTGATTGGACTTGATTAGGAAAGCCATACACCTTACAGCTCACAATGCATGTCAGAGCAAATGAGAATCATGAGGTCAAAGGAACTGCCTGAAGAGCTCAGAGACAGAATTGTGGCAAGGCACAGATCTGGCCATGGTTACAAAAAAATTGTTACAAAAAAATCTGCTGCATTTAAGGTTCGTAATAGCACAGTGGCCTCCATAATCCTTAAATGGAATACGTTTGGGATGACCAGAACCCTTCCTAGAGCTGGCCGTCCAGCCAAACTGAGCTATTTGGGAGAAGAGCCTTGGTAAGAGAAGAACCCAAAGATCACTGTGGCTGAGCTCCAGAGATGCAGTCGGGAGATGGGAGAAAGTTGTAGAAAGTCAACCATCACTGCATCTCTCCACCAGTCAGGGCTTTATGGCAGAGTGGCCCGACACATAAAAGCCTGCATGGAGTTTGCTAAAAAAACACCTGAAGGACTCTAAGATGGTGGGAAATAAGATTCTCTGGTCTGATGAGATCAAGATTGAACTTTTTGACCTTAATTCTAAGCGGTATATGTCGAGAAAACCAGGTACTGCTCATCACCTCTCCAATACAGTCCCAACAGTGAAGCAGGGTGGTGGCAGCATCATGCTGTGGGGGTGTTTTTTAGCTGCAGGGACAGGATGACTGGTTTTAATCGAGGGAAAGATGAATGCAGCCAAGTACAGGGATATCCTGGATGAAAACCTTCTCCAGAGTGCTCAGGACCTCAGACTGGGCCGAAGGTTTACCTTCCAACAAGCCATTGACCCTAAGCACACAGCTAAAATAGGCTTCACAACAACTCCGTGACTGTTCTTGAATGGCCCAGCCAGAGCCCTGACTTAAACCCAATTGAGCATCTCTGGAGAGAACTAAAAATGGCTGTCCACCAACGTTTACCATCCAACCTGACAGAACTGGAGAGGATCTGCAAGGAGGAATGGCAGAGGATCCCCAAATCCAGATGTGAAAAACTTGTTGCATCTTTCCCAAAAAGGCTCATGGCTGTATTAGATCAAAAGGGTGCTCCTACTAAATACTGAGCAAAGGGTCTGAATACTTAGGACCATGTGATATTTCTGTTTTTCTGTGAATATGGGGTGCTGTGTGTACATTAATGAGGAATAAAATGAACTTAAATGATTAGCAAATGGCTGCAATAAAACAAAGAGTGAAAAATTTAAGGGGGTCTGAATACTTTCTGTACCCACTGTAATTATATGATTGAGATAAAGGGAGGTGTTACGGTAATGAGTGTACTTGGAATAGGGGAGTAATGGATATAATAATATGACTGGGATAAGGTGAGGAGTTAGGGTTATGGCAGTATAATTTAAGGGGAGGAGTCATAGTAGAATGATTTGAATGGGGAGGAGTTATGCTTATGGAAGTAGAATTGGAATAAGGGGAGGAGTTACGGTTATGGCAGTATGATTTGAAGGAGGGGAGGAGTTATGGTTATGATAGTATAATTGGAGTAAGGAGAGGAGTTAGGTAGTATAGTTGGGATGATTGATATATGGATTTAGTTGCAACTAATAGGGATGCCATTGATAAGGGTAGGGTTAAGAAAGTATAATTAAACTAAGAGGAAGAGTTATGAAAGTGTAATTATATTGTGGGATGAATTAATTGATTGGAGCTAATTGATTGTATCAGGGGAGGGGTTTTGATAGCATGATTGGAATCAGAGAGTTGTATTATGATTGGTGTAAAGGAAGGAGTTACAATAGTGGGATTGGTATAAAGGGAGAGGTTGAGAAAGTATAATTAATAGTGAAATGCTGTAATCGCCTGTCAATTAAAAACATTTAAAAGGGTTTGATAATTGTAGACTAAGTACTTATTCAATTAAATTACAACCTTTTTCAGCTGTGCACTAAGGATTTTAATTTTACTTTGACCGAAGGAAAGCAGTAGTAAAAAAAATATTACAGAGCTTTTGTTGGGAGATGTGTAAAAAGAATTATGGTTTATTATGAAATGTATAGGGCAGATTAAGCTTTTCTAAAGATATTTAAGAGGAATAGCAATGACACCTGTTAATATAGTGTATATATCAGCTCTAAATCTCCATTATAGAAATTAAGAAAATGGAAAGTATTGTTTTTTTCCCCAGTAAAGCCTCTATTTATCA
Organism: Danio jaintianensis; assembly: GCA_903798115.1. Taxonomy (NCBI): domain Eukaryota; kingdom Metazoa; phylum Chordata; class Actinopteri; order Cypriniformes; family Danionidae; genus Danio; species Danio jaintianensis. The sequence goes on along the minus strand of CAIGQV010018201.1, from coordinate 3,766,035 downwards.
TAGCAGCATCCATCCTGATGTGCTTCCAGTGGAATTATGGGAGCATGAACATGAGGCTGTGATTGACACTGGACGCTCAGCTGAGGGCTGACGGGAGAAAAACTCAATTTGGAGGCAGAAAGGGAACAGAGACCTAAGAGCCAAACTCCTGAGATGCAGCAATGAAAGGCAGGAGCAGCTCAAATCTGCCCGGAAAATAGCTTCTCTGGCGCTTATTCTGCTTCACGCGGCTGCCGAGATGTCGCTTTGTCCATTTAAATAGGGAGCAGACAATGTCAAATAAGCACAGACATAGTATGATCTCTCAGCACCTTTCTATTACGAACACATTCGTCTTCTCTCTCTTTGTATGTGAATGCGCACGGATACATATACTGTAGTGTCAAATATATATATATATATATATATATATATGGGCGTCACGGTGGCGCAGTGGGTAGCACGTTCGCCTCACAGCAAGAAGGTCGCTGGTTCGAGCCTCGGCTGGGTCAGTTGGCGTTTCTGTGTGGAGTTTGCATGTTCTCCCCGTGTTCGCGTGGGTTTCCTCCGGGTGCTCCGGTTTCCCCCACAAGTCCAAAAACATGTGGTATAGGTGAATTGGGTAGGCTAAATTGTCCGTAGTGTATGTGTGTGAATGGATGTTTCCCAGTGATGGGTTGCAGCTGGAAGGGCATCCGCTGCGTAAAACATATGCTGGATAAGTTGGCGGTTCATTCCGCTGTGGCGACCCCGGATTAATAAAGGGACTAAGCCGAAAAGAAAATGAATGAATATATATATATGCACGTTTCCCAGTGACGGGTTGCAGCTGGAAGGGCATCCGCTGCGTAAAACATATGCTGGATAAGTTGGCGGTTCATTCCGCTGTGGCGACCCCAGATTAATAAAGGGACTAAGCCGAAAAGAAAATGAATGAATGAATATATATGCACGGTTTATGTTTATATACAGTTAGTAGCTTGAATTGTTTAGATATTATCTTATATTGTTTATTAATAATAATAATAATATATTTTAGATAAGATAGTGTTATAGTGGGTGGCACGGTGGCTCAGTGGTTAGCACTGTCGCCTCACAGCAGGAAGGTCGCTGGTTCAAGTCCCGGCTGGGTCAGTTGGCATTTCTGTGTGGAGTTTGCATGTTCTCCCCGTGTTGGCATGGGTTTCCTCCGGGTGCTCCAGTTTCCCCTACAGGCCAAACACATGCGCTATAGTGTATGAGTGTGTGTGAATGCGAGAGTGTATGGGTGTTTCCCAGTACGGGGTTGCGGCTGGAAGGGCATCTGCTGCGTAAAACATATGTTGGAATAGTTGGCGGTTCATTCCACTGTGGCGACATCAGAAATGGAGACTACGCTAAAGGAAAATGAATGAATGAGTTTTATACTATTTGTTTACCTTTTATAGTTTTCTGATCTTTTCTTGTTTGATTTTTTTTTTTAGTCTGCTTAAACTAAATGACAATGGGGAATATTTCCTTTGCAATGAGCTGAAAGTTGATGATTAATTATTGTAAATAAAAAAATATATAATTTATAAATGACAGATTGATTATTCATTAAATGAAGAAATAAATGACTGTCTTTTAAAAACTGGATGGATGGATGGATGGACAGACAAACAGATAGATTAATGGACAGATGGATGGATGGATGGACAAGGATGAATACACAATAAATAGATGGATGGATAGACAATCGGACAGATAGATTAATGGACA
>CAIGQV010018201.1:3727433-3763584 GCA_903798115.1 Danio jaintianensis | reverse complement strand
ATTAGGTAAAAATACATACATTCAGTCAAAGTTGATCTCTTTAAATACTTTTAAGTTACAAAAACTACATGAACCCTATAATAACAGTAATTTATGAATGTATCATTTCAGTTGTTCCACTTTAAAATGGCATGTTTTCAGTTTGAGTCGTTTCTGAGTGAAAACTTCTCATTTTAAAACTAGTTTTGTTAGTGTATGTCAGAAAAGTTCACAAGATTTTATGCTGATTTCATACTTTCATAATGAAGTAATAACTTGTTTCCGGTTTATTTCCACAGCTCAGATGATTATTATGAATACGGCATCAGTGGAGACTCATACGACTCTTATGGTAAGGGTTTTATTATTATTCATTCATTCATTTTCCTTCTGCTTAGTCCCTTATTTATCAGGGGTCGCCACAGCGGAATGAACCGCCAACTATTCTAGCATATGTTTTATGCAGCGGATGCCCTTCCAGCCGCAACCCAGTACTGGGAAACACCAATGACTGTAAAAAAATATGGATGACACGACAGTGCCTTTTTCCATTGAACGCTTTGAATGCAAAATGCCTCATGACGGGCACAAACTGTCACTAAAAACTGCTGAAATTGGAGCCTGGGCATGCGCAGAAGGACTACCTGATGGAGCCAGAGGCGAGCGTGGAATCAAGCTTCCAACCAAACGCTTGTACGTTAAATCAACCACGCCCCCTGAACTTCTCATTTAACCACCCGTATCTGCACTGTAACAGGCTCGCTAAAATAAATATAAGTACTTACATTTAAAAACACGTAATAATATACGATTTATTAAAAAACTGTGTGATGTAAGCTGTTTTTAATAATTTAATAAAAACAATAGGGTATATGTTAGACTGCAAAATAAATGATCTTTCATACACTCTAGCCTAGACTAAGCTATTCATCAGATCCTGTAGGAAAAGTATAGTTTACTGCTGAACAACTAATTTTATCAAAGTAAAATAACACAGAAATCGAACATTGATACTTCAATCTTCTCCCGAAGCTCCGACGGTCTGCTTAGAAAAGCTGTCAATCACAGCTGTCAATCATGATGACACGCCCCATTTTTAGAGCATTAAATTGCTGGTTAAAAACAAACTGTTTACAAAAATGAAGATCTGAACCTAAATCAGCTTGATAACCAGTGCCTTAATTGACCAAAACCATCTTTCGGGACATTTTTCGGGACAAGTGTAATTCTTTTTTTTATTTGGGCTCAGTTCTCGTTCGATATCATGGATGAGGCGGGCTTTATGACTTGTACTGCAGCCAGCCCCCAGGGGACGATCTAACGGCCGGGAGCGTCACTCAAAAGCAGGCATGAGGCACACTTGGGAAACACCCATACACTCTCACATTCACACACGCACTCATACACTATGGCCAATTTTAGTTCATCCAATTCACGTATAGCGCATGTCTTTGGCCTGTGGGGGAACCCGGAGGAAACCCATGCCAACACGGGGAGAACATGCAAACTCCATACAGAAATGCCAACTGACCCAGCCGGGACTCGAACCAGCGACCTTCTTGCTTTGAGGCAACAGTGCTAACCACTGAGCCACTGTGTCACCCCTTTATTATTATTATTATTATTATATTCAAAGCTAATACTTTTTCCCAAAGTCATGCTTGATTTTCATCCTTATAGTCCAATGATGCAATTTTATAAAATCTCCCATAATGACTTGAACCTTGGGCTTTGCTCATATGAATCCTGCAGGCTTTGCAAGGCCTTTGGGTTGCGGTATCTATAGAAGAGCATTGTATTTACGTGAACAGACATTTTAAATGGATGCTGAAGCGAGACGGTTTACATGCAGCAGAAGAATGAAACTGGCCGACTGGCATTTTGTGGACGGCAAATAAGTCTGCGATTGTGAACACAGAAGGTACAGAGTAACACTAATATGGCAGAGATTTCTGGAAAGAATGGCAGTGCTCTGAAACTGCTGACGTAGCTTTTGTAAGCTCATTGTTGCAGCACAGAGATAAGACATGCCATTATATTTCCAGCGGTTAGAATATGAATGCTTTTAGTGGCTCTACTGTATATACTGATAATTTTGTGGGAAGTTTGTGGGCAGACTGAACCTTTTGTGTGTGTGTTTGCAATTTTATTTATTTATGAAATATAGATTTTTAAATATAAAATAATTAACAATTGGTTTGGTTTACTTATACACTTTTTTTAAAAATCTGGTAATTAATGAAGTGTTTTCTGTTTATTTACAGATGTGAATTGCCTTATGGAACTTTTATTGACATTTTAGTAGATTGAAATAATATTCATTCATTCATTTTCTTTTCGGCTTAGTCCCTTTATTAATCCGGGGTCGCCACAGCGGAATGAACCGCCAACTCGAACCAGCGACCTTCTTGCTGTGAGGCGATCGTGCTAGCCACTGCGCCACCGTGCAGCCCTTGAAATAATATAATGTATAATAAATAATATATAGAGAAATAAGTCTAAAATAACAGAAAATCTACTGGCAGTTTATTACAAGGTTTTTGTACCGTAATATACAACACCAACCCAGACAATATATCACTTTAAACTATTAAAAATGTTAATAAAAGTCACTTTTTTGGACTTTTTTAAGGTTTAAAGTTGTTGGTTGAAAGATCAAGGTCCCATAATGCAATTCAAAAGTATAAATAAACAGGAAAAAAAATATATATAAAAACAGGAATCACAAAATACAGAAAACTGCTAATTTACGGATGTTTTAAATCATTCATTGCATGGTTTTTTCAACTAGTGACCTACAACCTGTTTGTAGATACAGTTGCAATCAGAATTATTAAACCCCCTGAATTATTAGCCCCCCTGTTTATTTTTTTCTGATTTCTTTTATCTTTGCCATGATGACAGTAAATAATATTTGACTAGATATTTTTCAAGACACTTCTGTACAGCTTAAAGTGACATTTAAAGGCTTAACTAGGTTAATTAGGTTAACTAGGAAGGATAGGGTAATTAGGCAAGTTATTGTATAACGATGGTTTGTTCTGTAGACTATCGAAAAAAATATATAGCTTAAAGGGACTAATAATATTGACCTTAAAATGTTTTTTTTTTAAATAAAAACTGCTTTTATTCTTGCCGAAGTAAAACAGATAAGACTTTCTCCAGAAGAAGAAATATTATCAGACATACTGTAAAAATTTCCTTGCTCTGTTAAAAATAATTTGGCAAATATTTAAAATAGAAAAAAAAATTCAAAGGGGGTTTAATAATTCTGATTGCAACTGTATATACCTGATCAGCTTAGGTATGTATAATTGCGGTAAAGGGTCAAAAAAACTTTAGCTCATCCCAGAATACTTGTCGCAGCTGACTACGGCAGCTGTTTTAGTCCAAAAAAGCGTAGTACTTTTTGCATTCGGGTCAGTTGGTTTAACCAAAAACGAACCACTTCAGGGTTCATTTGAAAGCGTACTAAAACCACCTATTTTGAGCAGGTTTCTGTACACTTGTGTGGTCCACTTTTGGTGCGCACCCAAACAAACTCAAAAAGTGACTTTTGCTGCTTGTTCAAACTACTTATTTAAAATGATACTTTTGTGTTTTTTGGGACAACTCAATTCTTTCATGCTCAATCTACTTAAATTTGTTAAAATGAGGAAGTTAACTTAATCGATTTGCGTTGGGACAACATGAAGGAATTGTGTGGATCTGGGTTCCACACAATCCCTTCATGTCATCCCAATGCAAATCTATTAAGTTAACTTCCTCATTTTAACAAATTTAAGTGGATTAAACATAAAACAATTTAGTCCAAAAAAGCTACTTTTTGCATTCGGGTTGGTTCAAGGTCCATTTACGTTCTTATCACAAGCAAACCACTCCAGGTTTCATTTGAAAGCATATCAAGTCCAGCTCTTCGAGCAGGTTTTGGTATGCTTGTTTGGTCCACTTTTGGTGTGCACCAGAGTACACTCAAAAAAATTATTTTGCTGCTTGATTAAATTCTTAAAGGTGCAGTAGGTGATCTGCCTAAATGCTAACCGGTTAGCATAGTATCTTTCAAATACAGTCCCTCCCCTGTTGTCCAAAGCCACGCCTCCAGAAATCGCAAACTTGTGCATTAAAGATGACAGAGACCCACAAGATCATGTCATTCGCCGCTTAGAAAACTTTATAGTACTTTATAATACTACAATTCTGAACGAAAAACTGTATTATATCTAGCACGTTTTCAGTTATGTACTTAGCAAGCAAAGTAGCATGGTAAACAATATAGGGAGCGCGTCACAGGTTGTCATTGTTCAAAAATGAACCAATGTGAACTTCACCTCAGTAAAGCAGGCTAGGCGGAATAGCACTATTTACTTATGTTTTGTTGTTAAACTAAATAAAAATCTACATTATCGATGCTGCAAAATGTCCCTTATGAAGCTGAAAATAGTCACATCAATCCACCGGAAGATTTCAGTGGCTGAACAACACTTCTGTGCGTATAACACATTCATAAAACAACACAATCTACATAAGGTTTGCGTGACTAAAATAAATAACATTACCTGTCTAAAGGAAATCCTTCAGCCATGGTGTCATCCTTACTCCAGCGTGCAAAAGTAACTGCAATATTGATTCAGGTTTTTAAAAAGTTTTGATTCAGCATTTGTTTTTAGAGCTGTCACTCGTGTCCACGTGACCGCGGTCCGCGTGACCGCGCAACAGCGGATCTGGGTGAACGGGTGCAAGTTGTTCAAATCTACATTTGCTGACAGACAGTTTGGGCTACCTATCAGAATTATGGGAAATGTTGACCCGACAAAATTTAATTGGATGAACATTTTTTAGTCTTATGCCTTACCCAGAATATAAAAATAGATATAAATACATTTAGATCATTTACTTAAATCATTACTATTGGAATGTGAAGAGACTTTCAACAAAAATGTTTCTGAAGACAATCACCTACTGTACCTTTAAGTTTATTGACCCAATTTACACAATTCTTAAGTTTATTTGGGTACAAATTAATTGGTTTATGTTCAATCCACTTAAATTTGTAAAAAAAATGATTGAGTTAACTTAATCAATTTGTGTTGGGACAACATGAAGTAATTGTGTGGAACCCAGCATTTTATACAGTGTACACTTAAAAAAAAAATACTTTTACTGCGTGTTTAAACTACTTATTTAAAATGAGTTGAATCAAAACAAATTCTTAAGTTTATTTGGGGGACAACTTTATTGTTTTAGGTTCAATCCACTTAAATGTGTAAAAACGACCGAGTTAGCTTAATTAATTTGTGTTGGGACAACAACATGAAGTAATTGTGTAGAACCCAGCATTTTTTACAGTCAATCGATTGCACACCTGCTCAACTGAACAGCACCAAAAAGGCAAACAAGGGCTGGTACTTTTTAACCGAACTAAATGAGGCAGGTGTGAAAGCGCCCTGAAACCAACGGGTCTTTAGGTCTACAGCTGGATATTATTGGAATGAAGGAGGCAAAGCTGCAGTCCAAACATCCATAAGCAATCCATAACACTCAACTTAACACTCTCTGGCTCTATGAAAGCGACAGTTTGACAGTTCAAAGGAGAATTCGCCATTATCCCGCTGATTCGCATCCTTGTTCCCTCTAAACACAAGAATGGCGCTCGTGAACCCTCTCCTTCAAGCTGGCTAACCTGAGACTGACAGCTCTCTAATTAAAGATTATTGGCTCTAGCTCTTCGCTTGAAAAACAAGTGACTTTTGAGCTCTTTGTGTCTTTCTGTCCCTAAAAACAAGCTACAAATGAGCGAGATAAGACAAAAGCGTGATTTTCAGACGCTGCGGAATATCATTGCACAATACGGCAGCAAAGTTCCTTGATTATTACGCCAGAATGAGAATATAGTTCCTAACCATATCAGCCTAGAAAACTTTTCATTTTCTGCTACACGCTGTAACTACAGGAAAGTCAAGCTTTAAATAGGAGAATTACGGAAACTCTTTGATCATTTTTGAGGAGAGGCTAATGGTCTAATCCAGGGGTCTCAAACTCAAAATGGCGGGGGGCCATTTCAGTGACTGACAATTAATAGGAGGGCCGTTTTAACATTTAAGCATAAGAAAAAAGTGGAAACCTGATGTATTTGATGCATCTTAGGACAACAGACATGACGTTTATATTTCAAGCATTACCTGTCACCAGTGATAATGCAAATCAGCACGTTTATCGTGTCACACATCAGCTGCTTAAATATATCTGTGGTTGTTGTGTGTATGGCCGAGCGTTAGACACACACTCAGTCATTCTTCCACAGAGTGTATGCAGCAAACCTCAAGCTTTTTGTTTCTTGTTGTACATATTGAATGGGGAGTTTAAATTGCTATGAAAATACTACAAATAATAGGCATAATTATTATTATTCTGTCCCAACCAACTGTATTGTCCCAGTAGTGTAAGAACAGCAGAAAGCAGTTTGGGTAACTTAAGTGACTTTACTGGCAATTGGTCTTCTCAATATCTTTCTTTTTTTGTTAAACTACAACAAAGAGGGGAAAAGTATGTACATATTTACTTCAACAAGTTCAGTTCAACTAGCAGTACAATTTGACTAATGTACATAGTTTTTATGCAAATCTTAATAAACATATGAGGAAAATCTATTAAATGAGACCGTCTGAATTGAATATTAGCAAAATTATCATGTTTGTTACACCACCAGCATAACATAAAACCATGGGGTGTCCAGACTCGGTCCTGGAGGGCCAGTGTCCTGCTGCGTTTAGCTCCAACTTGCTTCAACACACCTGCCAGGAAATTTCTAGTATATCTGGTAGGAGCTTGATTAGCTGATTCAGGTGTGTTTGATTAGGGTTGGAGCTAAACTCTCCAGGACACCAGCCCTCCAGGACCGAGTTTGGACATCCCTGGTGTAAGCCATGAAGAAGTGTTTGTACAACAAAATACAAGTGGAATAAAACTGATAATAATCTAACGACCCTTGAATATTTACAGAAATAGAGCTTTAGGGAAAATAGAGCACATATATTTTAATGTTTAAATCAGCCACAGAGTTAAAATGCATGTGTGTTACTCTCAACCGTACACAGAGAAAAGGAAAGTAAAACTAGTCTGAATGCAGTACTATAAATGTCGACTAGGTGGCGGGTCAAAACCTCAAGTGGCTAGACGCGACTGCACAACAATGATAGTGGTTCAGAAATATATGTTTTGGCAGGGCGAATCTCATTATATTTTTGACATCAGTTGCGGGCCGGAGGAAGGAGGAGGGCGGGCCGTAAATGGCCTGCGGACCGGCAGTTTGAGACCCCTGCTCTAATCCAATTCAATGATTGATGCTAAGCTAAGCTAAATGTGTTCCCGCCAGACCCAGAGATCAGCTGAATGTATTTAAAAATGGTAAAACTCAGCTGTTTAACTCCATAGGTGACTTTTATAAAGTGGAGTGTTCCTTTAAAAACAAATTTAGCAGCACATTAGGTATCTTTTAAAACTTGTCTTAATGCATTTTTTACTTGAACCCGCGCTGGCTAACCTGAGACTGACAGCTCTCTAATGAAAGATTATTGGCTACAGCTCCTCGCCTGAAAAACAAGTGACTTTCGAGCCCTTTGTGTCTTTCTGTCCCTAAAAAGAGCTGCAAACGAGCGAGATCAGACAAAAGTGTGTGTCAATAGCGCTGCGGCTCATGGAGACGGATGCCACTGAATGAGCTGCTCTGTTACGCTAATGGCGTCGCTAACCTCTCACTCGAGGCCACTTCACTGAAGCCCTTTCAAGTGGCCATTTGATCCTCTGGTACAATTAAAGTTGTTTTGTTCTTCCGGAGGTGAGGGACAAAAGCAGGACGGGGCTCTGAGAATGTCGGCTGAATTATCTGGAGGACGGTTGGCGGATGGTGACATCGGCTCTTGGGTTTTGTTGTTGTTAAAGATTGGGGTCGTTGCGTAAAAGCGACAACTGAAGGTGGTTTGGGTCACTGCGTGCTACTGAACAAATCACTGTCAAGCTGGAGGAAGAGCAAAGTGTGTCTCTGTTTAACAAGCTCACTAGGATATTAGTACACTTTAATGGGGACAGGGAGAATATTATGTTTTCAAGGTAATATTTTACTACACACACACACACACACAAAGAAACGCGTATGAAATATTTACTTTTAAATATTTGAAATAATTAATTGAATAGATAATTTTTTTAAATATTAGTGCCGGTCAAAGATTAATTTAAGTTGAAGCATCCAAAATGCAACTAAAAATGTATAGTCCAAAGTAAAAGTGTGTGTGTGCGTGTGTGTGTGTGTGTGTGTGTGTGTGTGTGTGTGTGTGTACGGTGTATCTTTATTATGTATATATAAATACACATTTAAGAAAAAAGTTTATTTATATTTAGATATGGGCAACACGGTGGCACAGTGGGTAGCGCTGTCGCCTCACAGCAAGGAGGTCGCTGGTTCGAGCCTCAACTGGGTCAGTTGGCATTTCTGTGTGGAGTTTGCATGTTCTCCCCGTGTTGGCTTGGGTTTCCTCCGGGTGCTCCGGTTTCCCCCACAGTCCAAAGACATGCGCTATAGGTGAATTGGGTAAGCTAAATTGTCCATAGTGTATGTGTGTGAATGAGAATGTATGGGTGTTTCCCAGTACTGGGTTGCAGCTGGAAGGGCATCCGCTGCATAAAACATATGCTGGATAAGTTGCCGGTTCATTCCACTGTGGTGACCCCAGATTAATAAAGGGACTAAGCCGAAAAGAAAATGAATGAATGAATGTGAATGACCCTGGACATATGTCATATGGGTACATTTTTTTTACATTAGATTTATAAATTATTAAAAATTTGATTTATAAATCATCTGAAAGTTGAATAAATAAGCTTTCCATTAATTCAAGATTTGTTTGGATTGAATTATATTTGGCTGAGATAAAACTATTCGAAAATCTGGAATCTGTGGGAGAAAAAAATCTAAATATTGAGAAAATCGCCTTTAAAGCTGTCCAAGTAAAATTTTTAACAAACTAATTACTAATTGGAATGATTACTATTAATAATTTCTAATTACTAATCAGAAATTAATTTTTGATAGATTTACTAAATAACTTCATGGAACATGTTTAATATTCTAGTGATTTTGGCATAAAATAAAAATTGAGTGTTTCCCACAAATATACCCATGCAATATAATAATTTATTCATTAACTAAATGCTGAATTAAAGTCAACATGCAACAAATTATATGCGCTACAACAAATATTTTAAAGATAAATACCTTAAATTACACATATTTTTTTTTTTACATTTATTTATTTTTAAATAAGCTTAGTTTTCATTCATTCATTTTCCTTCGGCTTAGTCCCTTTATTCATCAGGGGTCGCCACAGCAGAATAAACCGCCAACTTATCCAGCCTATGTTTTACACAGCGGATGCCCTTCCAGCTGCAACCCAGTCCCAGTACTGGCAAACACCCATACACACTCATTCATACACACTCATACACTACAGCCAATTTAGTTTATTCAATTCACCTATAGCGCATGTCTTTGGACTGTGGGGGAAACCGGAGCACCCGGAGGAAACCCACGCCAACACAGGGAGAACATGCAATTTCCACACAGAAATGCCAACTGACCCAGCTGGGACTCGAACCAGCGACCTTCTTGCTGGCTAACCACTGAGCCACCATGTCGCCCCAAGCTTAGTTTCCCTGTTATAGCATTTTATTTTTTATTTATTATAAGTATTTTTATTCATTTTATTTTTTTATTTTGATGTGAAAATCTTGGCAGGTCACTCATTTTACCACAGTGTATTATGAGGATGTTTCATGCTCTAATTGAAAAGTCCTAACAAGCCCTAAAGAACTGTTCCTCTAATGAGCCTCCTGACCTCTGCTCTTTGTCTCCCTCTTCAGGCCCGGAGGAATGGACAAACAACCGCATCAAAGCGCCACCAGCAAGAACAAGCAAAGGAGTGTACAGAGATCAGCCGTATTCCCGGTTCTGACCTGCTACAGTCCTCCACATGCCCTCCCAAAGTAATGGATTTTCTATGGACTCTCTTTCCTTTTTTTTTTTTTTGCAAATAAAATCGACCAAAACGACAAAAAACGATGAATAAAATCCTGTGGAACTGATTCTGGTGTTACATGGATGACCCCAGCAAATGGAGTATTATGGATCAATGGATTATACGCCGTTTAAATCAGACAACCAATCAGAATACAAACAGTCCCACTTATGTCGGAGGGAGGCGGGCACTAGCGATTAGGGGGCGGAGTTATAGGAGGTATATGATATTTAGATTTAGCAGCTCAGTTTTTTTTGTAGATACTTTTTTTTTATTATTGGTGATCAGCTTCAATGTGTCCCTTGTAAATTTTACCTTTAATGAAAGTTAACTAGAAAAAAAAAGGAGATCTCAGTGCACATGTTGTTTTCCTTCTTTTCTCTTTTTCTAAATGGGAAATTCTTCAGCGTTAAAGGGCTTATAGGAGCATGTTGTATTTAAAAAGAAAAAAAAAAGAGAAAAAAAATCTGTGTGCAGTTTCAGTTGCGAAAAGCCTGCGTAGTTTTTGTCTGGTTTTTGTGTTGAACATTTTAAACCCTTTAATGAGCTCTGTGGTAATAAGTGTTTTCTCCTAGCGAGCGATCTACTTTTAGACCTTCTCCTGAGCGTCTAAATCGACAGTTTTGGAGCCAATTGGAACTTGGGAGTAACACGATTGTGACTAAAATCCCTGATTGAATTTCACATTTTGAGTCGATATATGAGAGATTCCTCCTCAAGTTAATGACGTTTCTCCGTTTAGAAGTTACTCCTGCACACTTTACTGGGCAATTCCAATGCATTATAGCACATTTAATCCTTTATATGGCACTTCGGGCTCTCCATTAGTATGTTATATAGCGTGGGTGCGCTGTAAAAAGCTATAAGTTTTGAAAAAGGAGTAAACCCATTGCTTTTAAGTGATTAATTGACTTTACTTTAAAAACTATGAGTAAACTCATTGCCTTAAATTTTATTAAGTAAATGAACTATGTTAGGGCGGCACGGTGGCTCAGTGGTTAGTACTATTGCCTTACAGCCGGAAGGTTGCTGGTTCGCGTCCCGGCTGGATCAGTTGGCATTTCTGTGTGGAGTTTGCATGTTCTCCCCGTGTTGGTGTGGGTTTCCTCCGGGTGCTCCGGTTTCCCCCACAGTCCAAAGACATGCGCTATAGGTGAATTGAATAAACTTAATTGGCCGTAGTGTATGTGTGTGAATGAGTGTGTGTGGGTGTTTCCCAGTACTGGGTTGCAGCTGCAAGGGCATCCGCTGTGTAAAACATATGCTGGATAAGTTGGCGGTTCATTTCGGTGTTGTGACCCCAGATGAATAAAGGAACTAAGCCGAAGGAAAATGAATGAATGAATGAATGAACAGTGATCATAATCACAAAAATTAAGTCATCAACTCAGTAGTTCTAAGCTATATCAGGTTTACTCACTTTTTTAGGTGAAGTCAACTTGCCGTTTTAAGTAAATGAGCTATGTTCATAATTATAAAAATTAAGTTAAGCCAACTCAATAGTTACAAACTATATCAGGTTTACTCACTTTTTAAAGTAAAGTCAACTTGTCGCTTTTAAGGCAACTGGTTTACTTGCTTTACTGAAGTGAGTAAACCCATTGCTTTTAAAGCGATTAATTGACTTTACTTTAAAAAAAGAGTAAAATCATTATATTTACTTTAATAAACTCATTATATAACTCATATTTACTCAAGCAAATAAACTATGTTCATAATTAGTTAAATTGTTAACTTGAATTAATAAAATTGTTAAAAATTGTTAAATCCAAGCTATAACAGGTTTACTCGCTTTTTTATGTAATGTCAACTTGTCGCTTTTAGGCAACAGGTTTACTTGCTTTACGCAAGTGAGTAAACCCATTTCTTTTAAAGCCATTAATTGACTTTACTTTAAAAACGGAGTAAACTCGTTGGCTTAAATGTATTAAGTAAATTAACTATGTTCATAATTATAAAAATTAAGTCAAGTCAACTCAATAGTTCCAAGCTATAACAGGTTTACTCACTTTTTTAAGTCAGCTTTTTAGGCAATGGGTTTACTCGCTTTACTCAAGTAATCATTTTTTACAGTGTGGATTAAAATAGCGATAGAGCATTAAAAAAAAACAAAAGACTGATCCAAAGCATAGGCATTTAAGAGAACTTTTTGTTGAAAAATAGACAGACAGAAAATGAAAAGCTGCTATTTTTAGGTCAATATGGCTGTTGATGGAAGTTAGATGATTTTTAGCACTTGCGCAATATGATTGCACCCGCTGAAACCATAGTATAGCAGCAAAGTTCCTTGATTATTATGCAAGAATGAGAGTATAGTTCCTTACCACATCGGCCTAGAAAATTGCAACTTTTTTTTCTGGCACACAATGTAACTACAGAAAAGTCAAGCTTTAAATAGATAAATTACTGAAAATTTGGTCATTTTTGAGGCGATGCTAATGGTCTAATCCGATTCAATGATTTATGCTAAGCTAAGCTAAAAGTGCTAAATGAATTCAAAAATGGTAGCTGTTTAACTCTATAGCTGACTTGTAAAATGAGCCTACGTTTTAAAAAAAAAAAGTGGAGTGTTCCTTTAAAAACAAATTTAGCAGCACATCATGTATCCTTTAAAACTTGTCTTAATGCATTTTAAGTGCACAGCAAAGTGTTACTGGCCATTTCTAAAGCCAACACTGTTGATTCAGTTAACTAGTACTGTTTTCTAAATCTATTAAAAGTCTAATCAAATGTATGCTGAAGTTGAAAAGGTGATAGTAATGACAATTCTTGTGGTCCTGGTGGTGGCATTTTGAATACATTTTCTGTTAAGAGCTATAATCTTTGTAAGCTTGTGTAAGCCCTTTAATTCTCGTCTCAGTTGATTCTAAAATAAACTTTTTTGAAAGAAAAAGCAAAGCATCATTTTGTTCTTGTTTACTTTGGTGAAAAAAACGTTCTAATTTAAACTAACATCTAAAAGTGTCTTACCATTAAAAACCATAAAAGATTCAACCATTTAAGCCCACATAAAAGTGAAAATAAACCAAATATTTAAATAAAGTGAGTACAGTTCCCTTTCTGACTTTCTAGTATTATTTGATTTTGATTGTTTTGACAGTAATTACCACTGTGGAATTAAATTTAATTGCAACCTGTTCGATTCATTTGTAACACCGCACCCAGCAGCATGAAATAAATTTGCAATCATAAACGTACCTTATTATCTCCCGTAATTCTTTCTACTTGAGAACTACACACTGTGGTGCGGCGTATGAAAGCGACTTCCTCCGAGAAGTTAATTATCCACTAATATATCTTTAATCGTGCTCATTTATTAATGGCAATCATAGACACGGTACTAATTTGTTGCACATGGACAGAGTAATTCCAGATATTGTCTTTCATACAGTATAAATGTAAGCAGTGGCTTTCTGAACGTGCTTCTTTTTTGGGGATTTCTGCTTGCTGTTTTTGCTCTTTCTTCCCCCTTCTGGTCATATGACCGTCTCTATAGTCCACTAAACAGCCTCTAAATGACCCCAGCTGACCTCAGAGCTGATGAGGATGGCGGTAGCTGTATTTACAGGCCTTCGTTCCACAAGGTAAACTACCCGTCACAGTCTAATCTCATCTAAACTAGCTCTTAAACTGGATAAAAACAACCACAAACCTGTGCATTTAAAGCTTTTCTTGGCTTGACGCTTTTGCTGAGGAGCTTAAACTAGAAGTAAAATTGTAAAAAGATTAATAAATAGTTGTAATGTTGCTTTAACAAGTCATTGTTGTCACCAAGGAGATGTTTTTTTTATATGTGCTATGGCTTTAAATACATGAATGTTTATACTGTTTATCTTTTAGGTCTCTTTTTTTTATCAGTGCACTTTCGGTTTTAATGTTTCTCTTTTGTTTTTCAGATTGCGATAGATGGACGTGACGTCCTGAAACACCGTTGATGCTCTTCTTGATTTGTGGTGAGTTTGATGTTTTGTTACACACTCAAAAGTTCAGCGAAGAAACATCGGTGAAGCACTTTAATTCAATTAAAGGTTTTTGAGATGATTAAAATGTACTTCTAACTAGGAAAAAACTGTTCTTTTAAGATCCGTTCACTTAAAGTTGGTGGTTTAACCCAAAATGTCTCTTCTAAGGCATCACTGCGAGCAATTACAGTGGCTGAGAGAGCTCAAACACACTGAAAACACATACAAATAGAAAAACACTTACAAATTGGGAAGACACCATCAATTTGGCAACGCATGTGTGTGCAAATTCCCACAACACATGCAAATACAGAAATGCACTGGTGGTGAATTAGGTGCGAATTCATTCATTCATTCATTTTCCTTCGGCTTAGTGTCTTATTTATCAGGGGTCGCCACAGTGGAATGAACCGCCAACCATTCCGGCATATGTTTTATGCAGCGGATGTCCTTCCAGCCACAACCCAGTACTGGGAAACACCCACACACTCTCACATTCACACACAACCTCATACACTACTGCCAAGTTAGTTCATCCAATTCACCGATGTTTTTGGACTGTGGGGGAAACCGGAGCACCCGGAGGAAACCCACGCCAACATGGAGAGAACATGCAAACTCCTCACAGAAATGGCAACTGACTTACCCAGGACTGGAACCAGCTACCTTCTTGCTGTGAGGTGACAGTGCTAACCACTGAGCCACCATGCTGCCCTAGGTGCGAATTGTGTTTTTAAATTGTTTGTATTTTGATAGCTAGCAAAATGTGGACTATAGTAGTAGCAAACAGTGACAGAAACTCAAGATTGAGTGCTGAAACCAATAGCTATTTTTGTTTCCAAAGATGCGAATTAGACTTGTACTGATTAATATCCTATACTGAAATATTGCTTAAAACATTTGCAAATAAAGCACTGTTTCCACCTAGTGAGTCAAAGAGAACCGAATCGTCACTTGCTGATAAATTTACATATTCAGAAGGCAACAAGGGTCGGATCCAAATGCAGCTTTATTTAGAGGGTCAGGCAGGCAGGGTTCAAACAGGGACAGACGGGAGCATGTAGATAATCCAGAGAATGTAACAGGCGAATGGCAGAGGCAGGCGGCGAAACAAACACAAACAGTAAAGCAAACAAGGATCAAAACACAGCTAGACTAGACAGGAAAATGCGTAGTAATGCTCACTACAGGATAACAAGACTCAGCAAAGATGTGTGTGGTGTGTATATAGTTAATGTGATCAGTCATGACTAGCTTCAGCTGTGTGTGTGCATATTCAAGAGGTGACCGGTGTGTGACTGCAGAACATGATGGGAAATGTAGTTCGGTTTAGTGGCAGATGTGATGTGTAGAGTGACCTCTAGCGTGTCTGGTGGGCACTCAACTTGGTGACCATGACAGGTATAATAAATGATCTGACGGGTATTTTGAGCTGAAGCTTCACCGACACGTTCTGGAGACACCAAAGACGTATTTTACATCTTGTAAAAGGGGCAAAATAGGAGTGTGTCTGCTGTTAAATCCCTGCCTCCAGAGAGCAGACGTGCTTTCCTCCAGCCACTGTCAAACAAGAGCTCTACGGCATGAACGGATAAAGAGATGAGCCAGAAAAAGAGAGAGAGAATGCCATAGAGTAAGCCTGTCTGCTGTCTGTGGATGATGAGTGTTTTGAGTGCCACCCTGTGCCCTCAGCCTCTGCCACCCACTGCCATCAGCAGCTCTTCTGCATACTCATGCAGGAGATAGTGATGAATTAGTGATGGCTCCTTCTTGAACGATTCATGCATTTTGAACAAATTGTTAATGTGACTCTTGAACAATAAGTGAGTCACCTCTCAGTGAGTGATTAGTTCATTCGCACATTGCACAGGTGGGGGAGAAGATTAGTTCCTTTTTCGAGTCTTCTATGGGGTTTGAGTCATTCATTCATCATGTGAAAGATATGAGCCAATCATATGCAATCAGACCCGGAAAAAGATTTGATTCATTCATTTCTTGAATACGCAGTTTTGCTTCGTTCGTTCATCATGTGAAAGACATGAGCCAATCATATTTAGTCATAGCTGGAAAAAGATTTTGATTCGTTCATCTCTCGAGTTCGAGTTTGAGTCTTTTGTTCACATTCATCACGTGAAAGACATAAGCCAATCATATGTAGTCAGAGGTGGAAAAAGATTTGATTAATGTATCTCTCAAGTTCACGGTTTTGATTCGTTCGTTCATCACATGAAAGATATAAGCCAATCATATGCACTCAGAGACGGAAAAAGATTTGATTCGTTCATCTCTTGAGATTGCGGTTTTGATTTGTTCGTTCATAATGTGAAAGATATAAGTCAATCATATGCAATCACACACGGAAAAAGATTTGATTCATTCATTTCTCAAATATGCGGTTTTGATTCGTTCGTTCATCATGTGAAAGACATAAGCCAATCATATTTAGTCATAGCTGGAATAAAGATTTGATTCGTTCATCTTTTGAGTTTGCAGTTTTGATTCGTTCGTTCATCATGTGAAAGATATAAGCCAATCATATGCAATCACACCTGGAAAAAGATTTGATTCATTAATTTCTCACATGCACGGTTTTGATTCGTTCGTTCATCATGTCAAAGACATAAGCCAGTCATATTTAGTCAGAGCTGGAAAAAGATTTGATTCGTTCATCTATTGACTTTGCAGGTTTGAGTTGTTCGTTCATCATGTGAACGACATGAGCCAATCATATGCAGTCAAAGCTGGAAAAAGATTTGATTCATTCATCTTTTGAATCCGTGGTTTTGAGTCATTCGTTCATCTTGTGAAAGATATAAGCCAATCATAGGCACTCAGACCCAGAAAAAGATTTGATTCGTTCATCTTTTGAGTTTGCGGTTTTGATTCGTTCGTTCATCACGTGAAAGATATAAGCCAATCATATGCGCTCAGACCCAGAAAAAGATTTGATTCATTCATCTTTTGAATCTGTGGTTTTGAGTCATTCGTTCATCATGTGAAAGACATTAGCCAATCATATTTAGCCAGAGCTGGAAAAAGATTTGATTCGTTCATTCCTCCAAAAAGAAGACAGAATGATGAGTTAATAAACCACAATTTTAGAGATGAAAGATAATTCAACGTACATTTTTTTTTATCCTAAAATATGGGAGTTTACGAATCTCAAAAATCAGCAATAAAACTATAATAATCTATAATAATAACTTTAATAATCTGAACTGGAATTCTTGCTGTTCTATTTCTATTGTTAATTATAGGAATTAGTATCAGCCATTTTTACAGTTTTAGCATTTGATAAAAAACATGTTTTACCAGTTTCAATTACTTGACAAGGGCGGCACGGTGGCTCAGTGGTTAGCACTGTCGCCTCACAGGTCGCTGGTTCGAGTCCCGACTGGGCCAGTTGGCATTTCCATGTGGAGTTTGCACGTTCTCCCCGTGTTCATGTGGGTTTCCTCCGGGTGCTCTGGTTTCCCCCACAGCCCAAAGACATGTGCTATAGGTGAATTGAATAAACTAAATTGGCCCTAGTGTATGAGTGTGTGTGTGTGAATGAGTGTGTATGGGTGTTTCCCAGTTCTGGGTTGCGGCTGGAAGGGCGTCCGCTGCGTAAAACATATGCTGGAATAGTTGGCGGTTCATTCCGCTGTGGCGACCTCTGAAATAGAGACTAAGGAAAATGAATGAATGAATGAATGTATGAATGATTACTTGACAATATAAGAAATGTGGTGAGGTAAAACAATGTAAAGGTCAGTTAAAGGTTTTTTACATTAGTGTGTTAAAGTATATTATATGGCATCTGATCCATTTTATCAAGAAGTTTTGATGTTGTTTTTTAAGGGTTTTTCATCTTCTTTTTTTGTTTTTTTAAATGGAGAGCTGTTTTGTTTCCACCAGCACAAATCTAGCCTGCTTGTGAAGTGATGAAACGACAGTGTTTATCTCCATATAACAGCAGATGGAGCAGAGAAACGCCGGCATAAATTGCTTTTTCCAGATTACATCCTGGTCACACGCACACAAGAAATGAGCAAATAAAAAAAAACACACAGACAAAAAATACCTACGCTGTTTTTTGATAACATATTCATACGCTTAAAAGAAAAAACAACACATTTTCTCCATAAAGAAACAGATTTTTAGCATCATAAACCTTTCGAGACAGGCCTATAATAACCTCTGAGGATGTTACTCAAAGGAAATTGCTTCGGCACAAGCACAGTACAACCGTTTTAGCTGTATTTTGCCTGAAAAATAACTTTAATAAAATGGAATAAAGTGGTTTGGGTGTTTTATTCAGTAGTTTTTTATTTCTTTTTCATCTGCTTTTCCTTGTGTCCGTTTTTTTTGTTTATGTATATCAATATGGTGTGTTTTTGTTTAGTTTTGTTTTATGTGCTTTTTCCTTGTAGTTATTTAAATGTTATAAATATACGAGATTAAATTCATTGTATTTTAATTATTTAATTTATTTAATTCAGCTACAAAATATTATTGCTTGAAAACAGAATATTTTGACCTATTGTCATTTCCTGATACGTATAAAATCTCACACACAAACACAAACACACACACTTTTTTGGCTCTTTTAACAGCTTTTCGTTTGTATTCATTCATTCCAAAGACATGTGCTATAAGTGAATTGGGTAAGCTAAATTATCCATAGTGTATGTGTGTGAATGAGAGTTTATGGGTGTTTCCCAGTGATGGGTTGCAACTGGAAGGGCATCCGCTGCGCAAAACATATGCTGGATAAGTTGGCGGTTCATTCCGCTGTGGCGACCCCAGATTAATAAAGGGACTAAGCCGAAAAGAAAATGAATGAATGAAGACATGAAATTGACAAGTTAATGTTTTAAGTTCCATAAAATGTACTTCATGTAATTTACTTGTGCAAAATGTTACGAGGATTTCATCAAGTCAATATTAAGACTTTTTTTTCCCAAAAATTTAATAAAAAAATCTCTCAAATTGCAAACCGCCACGTATATACGAAACTGAGCCATTATATTCATTCATTCATTTTCCTTTGGCTTAGTCCCTTATTTATCAGGGGTTGCCACAGCGGAATGAACCACCAACTATTCCGAAATATGTTTTACGCAGCGGATACCCTTCCAGCCACAATCCAGTACTGGGAAACACCCATACACTCTCACATTCACACACACAAACACACTCATACACTACGGCCAATTTAGTTTATCCAATTCACCTATAGCGCAGGCGTCACGGTGGCGCAGTGGGTAGCACTGAAAATGAAAAGAAAATGAAATAAATGAACCTATAGCGCATGTCTTTGGACTGTGGGGGAAACCGGAGCACCCAGAGGAAACCCACGCCAACACAGGGAGAACATGCAAACTCCACACAGAAATGCCAACTGACCCAGCCAGGACTCGAACAAGCGACCTTCTTGCTGTGAGGCGACACTGAGCCATCGTGCCATAATATGGCATTCTAAATATTCTAACATTCAGATCAGCATACTTTGTAAAAAATGCAGGGATTCACATTCACACTACGGACACCTTCACAAGTTAACACATTTAAGTGGATTGAACATAAAACAATTAAGTTGTCCCCAAAAAACCTTAAGAATTGTGTTGTTTCAGCTCATTTTAAATAAGTAGTTTGAAAAAGCAGCAAAAATAATTTTTTGAGTGTATTGCTTTCTGCCATCTTGACATTTTTCCTCTTTTTTTCTCTCTGTTTTAGTGCGGTTTGACCACGTCGTCTGATCCTGAAGACTAAAAACTATACACAGCTGCTGTCAGAGATCTTGTACTCAGCAAAGAAAAGCCTTAAAGAGCCCCTGGTGGGCCGCCGCTCCGCAGGGAAAACTCAATTTCTGCTGGAAGTTTTGAGGAAAAGGCTTGTGGAGGTGTTAATGTGGCGATGAGCGGGAGGCTGGAGCGCCGTCCATCTCTCCGTCCTCAGGGAAAGAAATCCGGCATTCGCTGATCATTCTGTTACTCACAGACTGACTGAAGCTGAACACACTCAACACACACACTAATGAAGGAGGCCTCTTAACACAGTAATATATGAGAGAGAGAGAGAGAGAGAGAGAGAGAGAGAGAGAGAGAGAGAGAGATTTTTTTTTTACTGCTATTATTACTACTACTATTTACTGTGTTTACTGTTTGTTTGTTTTATTTTTTATATATGTATGTTCTTTTATTTTTTTATGTAAACTTTATAAATGCTTTGGCAATACATTTGTAACATTTGTCATGCCAATAAAGCAATTATTGAATTGAATTGAATTGAATTGAATTGAATTTAATTGAATTGAATTGAATTGAATTGAATTGAATTGAATTGAATTGAATTGAATTGAGAGAGACAGAGAGAGAGAGAGAGAGAGAGAGAGAGAGAGAGAGAGAGAGAGGGCATGCAGGACAGAACTAGGCCAGTATCCTCTACTCATGCGCATTGAGAAACGGGCCGTCAAATTTTGGAAACATATAAAAATGAGTGACCCCAACTCTTATCATTTTAAAGCCCTCAAAAACCAAGAAATGGACACTGAAAAAAGCCCCCTGATTCAGATGGTCCTGAAATTGCAAACACAAACCAACATAGCAAATATGACTAACAGCAGGCAGCATCAGGACACGGACATGCTCATCCACAGAACTAAAGCCAATCAAATGATAAATGCACGAAAAGAAGAGTATCTGATTTACTGGAATGAAGCAGCAGGGAAACAAAGTAAACTTCAATGTTATTTAGACTTAAATAGAGATTATACGACAGCAACATATCTGAGTGCAGTAAAGGACAGTAAATTAAGAGCAACACTGACCAAATACAGGCTGAGTGCTCACAGTCTGACTGTAGAGACGGGCCGATACAGACAGAACTGGCAACCCAGAGAGAGCCGCATCTGCCCACACTGTGCCCAGGCAGAGGTAGAGACGGAGGAACACTTCCTCACCCGCTGCACAAACTATCAGCACATCAGAGAAACATTCTACCCCAAACTCCAGAGCATTTACCCTCAATTCACTGAGTCAGACAATACAACACAACTGCAATATTTACTAGGGGAAAAAACTGACTGTATCCTTCTAGCGGCACAATACATTAATGCCTGTCACAAAAAGAGAGAGGAGACCAATAAAAACATCAGTGATGCGCTTGCAAACACACACACACGCACACACACACGCACACACACATCTAGATTATTATAAATGAATCATTGATTATTTTTGTTTTTATTACTGTTTTATTCTAAAATGTTGATGTTGTTAAATGTACAGTGTATTCTGTTCTAATTTTTTTTTTTTTATCATTATTTTTTATATATATATATGAATAATATGATATAAATGAATATGATATATTGAATAATATATGATATATTGAATAATAATAATAATATGATATATTATTTATTTAATTAGAGAGAGATGGCAAGTATGAATGCAACATTTATCACACAAAAATGAACAGGATACATTCTGTTCAGTATGAGAAGGGAAGCATTATTATTAATTGTTATTATTATTATTGATGTTGATGTTGAAAAACAATTATAATAATAAATATTAATGTTATTGATAATAATAATAATAATAATAATTATTATTATTATTATTATTGTTGTTGTTGTTTTCACTGTTAGTATTATTATTATTATTATTATTATTATCAATAACATTAATATTTATTATTATAATTGTTTTTACTACTATTATTATAATTTTTTTATTGTTGTTGTTGTTTTTCCCCCATCAAAAAAGATTAATAATTTTCAATAATTGCTTCATTAATTTACCATGCACATGCAATACCATACAATATATACCACACATTTTTAATAATACTTATTTTACAAAATTGTTTATTATTTTATAATACTACATAAATAAATTGTAATTTAATTATATATTTACTAGTATGTATTAAATTGTAATATTAAATTAATATGCAACATTATACAAATTATACATTTTTATTAATATAAATTTTATAATGAGGTATAATGTTATACTACGATTAAATTTGAATTTGACTAGTAATTTGATTTAATAGTATTATATATAAAATTATATTATTAATATTAAGATAATATTTTGTAATCATTTCAATTGAGTATTAATAAATATTACAGTAGTGTTAAATTTAATCATGTTTTGTATGTTTTTTGTTTTGTCTTGGATGTTTTTTTTTGTTGTTTTTTTTGCACTTGCTCTTGTGATTATTCTGAATATAAACAGTGCTGTTTTTTTATTTTTTGTATATTTTGTTTAGTATTTTTTGTTTTGTATGTTTATTGTTTTGTTTTGTTTTGTTTTGTTTTGCATCCTTGTGAATATAAACAGTGCTCTTTTTTTCTTTTGTATATTTTAAGTATTTTTTTGTTTTGTTTTGTTATTTTTTGTTTTTTTTGTTTTGTATGTTTTTTTTGTTTTGTTTTGTTATTTTTTGTTTTTTTTGTTTTTTTTTGTTTTGTTTTGCACCCTTGTCTATTGTGAATAAAACAGCGTTTCTGAATACATTTCGACAGCCTTTGGAGGGCTTATACATAGAAACTACATTACATTATACACTTTCTGCAATGGCATCTACATCATAATAAAATTACAGATTTTATTAAGCTTATGATGCTAGAGGACATTTTATATTTGAGCTCAACTTACTGAATCATTCAGAAGTGTGTATTTTCTGCCGCTTGTTTGGTGCCAAACACACTCATGAAACCAATACTGTACACAGAAGATCATATTGATCAGATTCACTTAAGTGTTGAGGATCACATGGGGATCTATAGTATGTTTTACTGCGTTTTTAAGTCTCACTGTAAACACAGGCTTGTTTTCGTCTTACTTTGCTCTTCATTGATCTGTGTGTGTGTGTGTGCGTGCGTGTGTGTGTGTGTGTGCGTGTGTGTGTTAATGCTTTTCTATGGTTTCATCAAACATTTAAAGTGAATTTAAGAAGCAGTGGTTGGAGAAAGTACACATTCACATGTTCATTAAAACAAAACTTATTTAACGGTCATCTTCAGTGTTTTCTTTCACTTTGAAAGTTATAATATTATTCAAGAGAAATTCTAATTGTGTTGCAAATGTTATTTGATGATGATGCGGAGTGGAAAACATCTGGGTTAGCTTGACATTCATTCATTCATTCATTCATTCATTTTCTTTTCGGCTTAGTCCCTTTATTAATCTGGGGTCGCCACAGCGGAATGAACCGCCAACTTATCCAGCATATGTTTTACGCAGCGGATGCCCTTCCAGCCACAACCCATTACTGGGAAACACCCATACACTATTGCATTTACACACATACACTACGGACAATTTAGCTTTTACCTTTTTAGTTTGAACTTGTGGGGGAAACCGGAGCACCCGGAGGAAACCCACGCGAACACAGGGAGAACATGCAAACTCCACCCAGAAATGCCAACTGACCCAGCTGAGGGTCGAACCAGTGACCTTCTTGCTGTGAGGCGATCGTGCTACCCACTGCGCCACCGTGACTCCCTTATCTCGACATGTGACTCAAATTAAATAAATATTTATTTATAGTTCTTAATGTCATTATTCTATTTTATACTATTCTTTTTTTTACTTCTGAAAATATGTTCTTTATTAATATTTTTATTGATAGATTTTTATTAATTTCTGTCTTACATAAGTGCAACAAATTCTGCAATATATTTGGTGCTTTTCTGATTTGTCATATGTACCTAAATTTTGCATTTATACTCAAATTTGGCTTTTTCCCCCCAAAGATATTGCACTGAAATTACATTGCATGAAATTCAGGGTCATAAAAATATGTAAAACAATTTCTCATTTTTTTGTGATTCATGGGTGTTTTTCATTTATTTACACTATTAAATTGCATTCAATTGAAATATTCATTCATTCATTCATTTTCTTTCCGGCTTAGTCCCTTTATTAATCTGGGGTCGCCACAGCGGAATGAACCGCCAACTTATCCAGCATATGTTTTACGCAGCGGATGCCCTTCCAGCTGCAACCCATCACTGGGAAACACACTCATTCACACACATACATACATACACTACGGACAATTTATCCTACCCAATTCACCTATACCACATGTTTTTGGACTGTGGGGGAAACCGGAGCACCCGGAGGAAACCCACGCGAACACGGGGAGAACATGCAAACTCCACACAGAAACGCCAACTGACCCAGCCGAGGCTCGAACCAGCGACCTTCTTGCTGTGAGGCGAACGTGCTACCCACTGCGCCACCGTGACGCCTCAATTGAAATATTATATATTATAATTTATCATTTATATATATTGTCTGGGTTATTCATGTAAAACAGGTCACGAACAGCAGGACTCTTCCTGTTATTTTTCAGATGTATTTCTTCATGAATTGTTGCTTATGCCGTATACTGTAGAGTAAAAGCCACTTAGTCAAGATGTTAAACTTTCAGCATCAGAAATTAAGGTTCCATAATGTGATTTTAAAAATATAATATATGAACAGCATCTAAATATTTAATAACAAATAATATTCATTCATTCATTCATGTTCCTTCGGCTTAGTCCCTTATTTATCAGGGGTCGCCACAGCGGAATGAACCGCCAACTTATCCAGCATATGTTTTACACAGCAAATGCCCTTCCAGCCACAACCCAGTACTGGGAAACACCCATACACTCTCACATTTATACACGTACTTATACACTCCGGCCAATTTTGTTTACCCAATTTACTGGGTAAATGTGTTTGGACTGTGGGGGAAACCGGAGCACCTGGAGGAAACCCACGCCAACACAGGGAGAACAGGCAAACTTCACACAGAAATGCCAACTGACCCAGCCAGGACTCAAACCAGCGACCATCTTGCTGTGAGGCGACAGTGCTATCCACTGAGCCATTACATAAAAAAAAAACATAAATAAATATATATATGTATATGTAGAATTTACAGTAACTTACCGGCAGCAGTTCGCCAGTAACTTACTGTAAATCAATTACAGTGAAATACTGTATTTACATTTGCAGCACCATTTGTTTTGCTGTACAAGTATTTACAGTATTGTATAACTTTACTGTAAAATATAAGGTCATTTTCACAATGCAGCTTTAAAATACAGTAAACATACTGTATAACTGTCCTTCACTATAATACAGTTCATTCATTCATTTTCTTTTCGGCTCAGCAACCTTCTTGCTGTGAGGCGACAGCGCTACCCACTGTGCCACCGCGCCGCCCATAATACAGTTCATATTACAGTTAAATACTGTGTGATTTACAAAAATCTTTAACAGTGTAAATATATTATATTTAAAAAAAAAAAGTATTTAGGGCTGCTTTATTCGTAAATCAAGTCTTTTAATATGTCATCAAATGATTCATGTTCTTAATAATACACCTGACACGTATGTTTTATTGGTATATAATCTATTGTTGCACTGATGACATTTTAGTGGGTGCTTCTGTAAATCATGTTGAGATGTCTTTTTTTATTTTTGCTCAAAAAAAAAAAAGAAAGAAAGTAATTAAATGGACACAATACATGGTTTAAGGTGAACCCGGGAAAATTGGAAGCAAGATAATCTGTCTGTCTCCATCTTGTATTGTTTGACATTTGGCACAGCAGATTTAGAAACATGTCCACACTGACATTTCACATTTCATTTTTTCCTCTCACTACTACTGCGTTCTGCCTTCATCTTCCTCCTATTAAAGAAGGGTAGAAACTGGATGAGAGGTCAAAGTTTGACTCACTGTTTGCTGGGATTTACAACATCCTCGCCGTGAACTTTGTCAAATTCTCTGCCGTTTCATCTAAAGCTCTCGCTGATGACACGGGTCATTTGTAAAGAGGTTAAATTTAAAAGGAGACTGATGGTCCTGTGTTGCATAATTTAAATGCACCTCAAAGGAAAGTAATAAGCCAGGGATATTTTGGGATCTTCCAAGTTGAGAAATGATGTACAAGACATTTATTTAACAGAGAAAATGTAAAAATAGTGTGAGGTTTCTCTGTTTCTGTTAGCTCTGTCTGCTAAGTTGCTTACGTTTTCATAGAAATGCTGTATTATCTTAAGATTTAATTGAAAAGACTTGAAATACATATATCCCAAGTTCTTCTAAATGTATTTATTATGGAGACAGAATGTTATGGAATGCATATTTTCAGCTTCTCGGACACACAAAAGGCATTTATAAAGGTATCTGTATGTATATATATATATATATATATATATATATATATATATATATATATGTACACTATAGACCATTTCAATGTGGTGATGTCACTGGCCCATGAAAATTTCCTGCTTGTTGTCAAACCATTTCATAACTGTAACAAGAGGCAATTCAATAATAACTTTACGTTAAAACAGCTGCCATAGGATTATTTATCAACATTTGGACTTTTTTGGATTCTCAGAAGCTATGGAAATTAAAAATGTAAAACAGGAAGTACGTTAGGACCATTGTTTTTGTTTACATCCCTCAAAATGGTCTATATTCTGAGTGTTTGTAAGATGTTTTTCAAAAGATATTACTATAAAATGGTTGGCTTTTTTGTTGTCATTTGCATTGGTTTACATTGTGTGTACCTGCGTTTGTCCACAAACATGGCCGACCAACTCGCCTTGATTCCCACACTGAGGTAAAGTTGGTTTTAATTTGACTTTCTCCTTAATATATCATTTCAAAAAAGTATTATTTGCAAATTTTAACTAGTGAAATCATATTAGCAGCCAATGACTATCAAAGTACAACATTGTTCACGGTCAATTAAATAGTGCTAATGTTGTTTTGAAGTTATATTTACATGCTAACTCAGACCCAATATTCATATTAGTGTGGTAAACAATATAGGGACCGTTAAATGAACGAATGTGCAAATATAAAACCAACTTTACCTCAATGATTCCCATTCTCAATAACGTTGGAATTTAATGAGGAAACATTATACATGTTATATATATTTTTCTCTCCTCAAAGCAACACAAATCATCAGTGCACCTACTGTACAAATACAATATTTACGCTAACAGTGTAAATAAAATGCCACATTTTAAAATGTTCTTATTCAGTAAATATTTCGCCTATATGTCCTTATATGGTATACTGTAGGCCGCACCGCAGCTTCCGCTGGCAGCAAACGACACAGTTCCTCACCAGAAACGCGCCACGTTCAAATTACACGACGATATTCGCTGAAAAATAGTGACATTTTCTTTCCTTTCCTCACACATGGCTACAATAATCCTAGAATGACGCCCACGGAGCATTTTGGATTACTTTTGTGTCGTTTGTAAGACACTTTTGGAGCTCGTCAGCACCTGTTCATATTTAACATTACGTCGCATGGAAATAATGGATTTAAAACATCTTCAACTCCCCGGGAAAACTCATCGATATTTCAGAGGACACGAGTGAGTAACTTCAAAACATTTTTGGTGATGTGTGTTAGTTAACATTTTTATGTAATTTTAAATCCAAACTTGATAGTCTGCAGGTTTAATGCAACTAGACACAGGCCTCATTTGTTTCATGCATGCATAACATTAGAAGAAGAGTTCACTTAAAATATTTAGGCTCAAGCACGTGCTATCACGTGCTATTTCATTTATGTGTTCTTGTGTATGCTTGAACAGGGTTGTTATATCATTTCATGACCTGACATTGTCAAATAAAGCTGTTTTGGTGCACAGTTAGTCTGACAGAAATGTGACTAGTGTCCAGCCACAGAGTTTATCTGCTCGAAGAATATATTTAATCTTTCAATGTGGTCATGTCATTGGCCCATGAACATTTCCTGCTTGTTATCAAACTATTCCATAACTGTAACAGGAGGCAATTCAATCATAACTTAAGGTTAAACCAGCTGTCATAAAATTATTGATCAATATGTGGCTCTTTTTGGATTCTCGGAAGCTGTAGAAATTAAAAATGTAAAACAGGAAATACATTGGGACCATTGGTATTGTTTACATCCCTCAAAATGGTCTGAATGAATGGTTTATAATACAGACGAAAAGAGTAAGTCAGCTGCCTTAGAAGGAAATATTCTTTTGCGTTTTGTATTTTACAGTATACTGATCAGATTTGTTTTTCTGTTCTCTCCTTGACTCCAATCTTTAAAGAGATTATTTAGTATGTTTGCTAATTTAACTTTCCAAGAACGTTTTGTTTAACAAACGTTATTGGTTTTATTGGCAACACAGAAAAACGTTATGTTAGGCCTATGTCTGAAACGTAACTTAAAATTTTCTTGTTTGTTGAACTGTTTGCAATTACAATTCTTATGCTGATATTCAGAAAAGCAGCATGAAAACATACTTTTGGTTGTTATGTCTTATAAAAAGCAAAAAAATGGGTACTTCTTGCTTTCATGTGTTTGTCATTTCATTTTAACTGCATTCTAAAAGGTTTCATCGGGTAGGAAATGCTTTTTATTAAGGTGAAGTTGGTTTTTTATTCACACATTCACACTTTCTATATTAACAGTCAATGACTATCAAAGTACAACATTGTTCACAGTCAAATAAATAGTGCTAAAGTTGTTTTGAAGTGTTACTCGCATGGGATTTCTGACTGAATATTCAAAGTACCGTGTAGGGAGCATGTCTCAAGTTGTCACAGAATGAATGTGCAAATTTAAAACCAACTTTACCACAATAATGCTTTTGGCCGCTCGAGCTTGATTTTTATTTTATTTTTTCCCCTTGCAGTGTGAATGGCATGCTCTAAATAATGTTAAGTGCAAGTTGCCAGTGCAATTGTAGGTAAAGCACAAAGACAACTAAATGAAATTTATTTAATGAGAATTAAACAGAAAGCACGTCATTATTGAAGATTGTTCCCATTCCTTAAATATAAAATTTCAGCTTTTGCTATCAAAAAGACATTTTAGGCAACCTCAAGTAAAGGAAAAATGTGTATCAAATGTTCTTTGTGCCGACTGCCATTAGAATTTTAAATACTGGGTTTTAAGTATGAATAGGGTTTAATTGAGTTTTAATGTGATTTATGTGATGATATTGAATGTATTTATGTGGCATGTTTTCTGTGATATGTGTGATGTGAACGCTGATGTGGTTGTGTGGTGAAGCCAAAGATACATTTCCACTTGTGCACAATAAAGAAAGTAAAGTTAATTTGCAAATTCTGAAACAATGATTACCTTATCATATGCAACACCTATTGCACACCGCTAGCCAGAGTTTCCACAGATTTTCCAGGAGCTCTAGTTTTCTGTAATAATAGTTTGTGGACACTGAGATGATAACACTCAGGACTCAAGTGTACTGTTAAGTGGATATGCAGTTGTTAAAGTGATAGTTCACCTTTGGGTAGAAATGTACTCCGTATTTACATACAGTATGTTTCCAAATATGATTTCATTTCTCCTGTTAGAAGATATTTTTAACAATGTTGGTTCCCACTAACTGTGTGTATATATATATATATATTAGATAGATAGATAGATATATAAATAGATATATAGATAATAAAGTCAGCGAGGACCATAAACAGGCAAAGTAAAAAATTTTTTGAGTGAACGATCCATTCTTTTGATTTTAACAGATGCTCTGCTGGTTTAAGTGCCACGCATGAGTCATGCCATCTTGTTTTGTATGCAGTCTGAAGGTTATGGTATGAACCTCTGGCAGGAAGGCTAATAACTTGGCGAGTATGCTTCAATGTGCGTGTTTCTCCAAAGAATGGCTTTAATGACTAAGCCGTAATGACTGAAAAATGTGAAAAGGCAGAAAATTGGTGCCATCAACTCCTTCATGTGGTCTGCTGTCAGTGACGCGTTGAATTGTAAAGCTATTTGCATTGTTTCATTTATGTACACAACCATCCAAAATGAATATTACTGAAATTTGAAGTAACCTTTCGAACATGTTTTTAGTGAAATTTATTTTAGTGAATTTTTTTTTGCCACATTAATCCAGTGATTAGAATAATAATAATTTTAATATGCTTTGCCCCTGACAAAAATCAACAACAAACATTTCTTATTAATTACAAAAACAGTTGTGCTGCTTAATATTTTTGTATTATTTTCCTTAAAATGTTATAAACAAACAAAACAAAATTGTACTGAGCATTTCCAGCGTTATGGACGTGACATTTGCAGTAAAAATTCAACACATAAATTCATAGAGAAAGTATATGTTAACATTATATTTAAACATCTGTTTATATTTTCCAGAACAACTAACCACAGAGTTAAGGGATCAGAAAAATATCAATCTATAAATATGTTTTGCATTTTAAATGAGGAAAATAAACATGCGTTATGGACGTGACCAAAAAAGTCAGCGAGTTTACAGTATATAACATGCTTTGTAGAAAATAATTAAACAGTAAATTAAACTGCACAACCCAAAAGAAATAATGCTAATCAAAAGGATAAGAGTTTGGCTCTCTAAAGAACAAACATGATTGATTTTATTTTATTTAAGATTTTTGCATTCATGAGGAAAAAGCTTGGTTATGAATGTGACCGCTCTCCGTTATGGATGTGACAGATGTGAAATTGCCACTTGTGTGACTTTGGTAAATCAAATATAATAGTTTGAAAACATTGACAGAGACATTTCTGAGTGTTTCTAAAGTACTGTAAAATACGTGCCTACACAAAAAACTGTTTCTGTATTTTGGTGAAAACGTAATTTTTTTTCATGGCAAGGTTGACATTTGCATGGAATTGCTCTACTGCTTTCTCTTTCTGTTTGTGTAATATAACTGTTTGTTCTTCATAATTGCTCAGATCAGACAATATCATTAAAGTCTGCGTGAACCGTAAGTTGCTGAGGATTACTGTAAATGATATATTTTCAACTGAAACAGAATATTGAGTAGGGGCGGGGTCTTATTTTTGCTCTCCTCCTCTCATCTTTCGCTTGCAGCAAACTAATGGTTTGAGGGGCGTGGCTAAGCATATTTTGCGCAAGCCGGCAAACTGACATCATTTGCTTCTAGTCTGGAACGGCAGTCCTTCTTTGATGGTCAAATTTTATTTATTATTTGTTTGTTTGTGTGGGAATTTTTAAATTAAGTTCCATGGACCAATCTTTCACCTTAAGACAAACAATGTGGCCTAGTAAAATAAGCATTGGAAATTTTTATTTAATTCAACCATATTATGACTTCAAGATACTTGAACCATTAAAGTAGACACTTTATAAAAAATCTCAATTGTACATTTAATTTTGTTTGGAGACCAAAATGTCTGGTTGTTGACCCATATTCATTCATTAATTTTCCTTCGGCTTAGTTCCTTTATTCATCAGGGGTCGCCACAGCGGAATGAACCGCCAACTTATCCAGCATATGTTTTACGCAGCGGATGCCCTTCAAGCTGCAACCCAGTACTGCGAAACACTTATACACTCTCACATGCACACACAATCACTACGGCCAATTTAGTTTATTCAGTTCACCTATAGCGCATGTGTTTGGACTAGGCATGGGACGATAACCGTTTTTAAGGTTTACCGTGGTTTGGAAAAGTCAAGGTTTTAAAACCGCCAAAATTGTCTGCAATACCGTTCCTAAGGTATATGTAAGATTTCTTTATTTACTTTATTTTTTGACAACAGTATCTCCAGCAGAGATATCCAAAGATTCCAATTTAAATGGTACAGAAATCAGTGTTTTAGAAACTAATGAAGACAGCAGAAGTCAATCATTCACTTGAATTATTTAGCCTGACATGTTTACTGCTCCAAAATATTATAAATGTTTCTCAAAATAAAATATATTGTGTTCAAAGGGGGAAAAAGTTTTAGTTTTTTACCCAGACATTTAAAACAAGCATATATTAGAGCAGTAATCACAATACCATCAAACCGTGATATTTTTTTCCAAGGTTATCATACTGTCAGAATCATATACCGGCCCATGCCTAGTTTGGACTGTGGGGAAAACCGGAACACCCGGAGGAAACCCACGCCAACACGGGGAGAACATGCAAACTCCACACAGAAATGCCAACTGACCAGCCAGGACTTGAACCAGTGACTTTCTTGCTGTGAGGTGACAGTGCTAACCACTGAGCCACCATGTCACCCTGACCCATATTTTTATATTATATTATTTTTATAATTACATAATTGCCTTTTTTATCATTGTATACTACATCAATTCTTTGTAAAAGAAGATTGTCCAAAAGTTTAAAATGCTGAAAGTTTTTGTTTTTTATAATTGCATATTTATGGCAGATCAGTGAGCACACATTATCAAAGACAAAACACTTTGAAGACATTCTCTTATTTTATTCTTTCATAACAAAACAACTAACATGGATTCTGATTATATTTCAAACACTTTAATTCTTTTGATGTGTGAATAAGGAGCAATAATTCACGTGGGGCTGCCAGCACATATGCTTCAGAATTATTCATTCTTCAAGTTTCACTGTTTAACAAAGAGAGAGGAAGGGAGACAGAAAGAGACCAACAGATGGACCAGGAATCAAAGTTAATAAACTAGGAGAAACTTCATACAAGTGATAATAATCATTAGCTCAACAGTAGAGGCAAGTCGTCGCTGTCCATGGTGCTGAAAGAGTCCTCTATAAAAGACTGTACATGATAATAGAGTTCTAAAATAATAATGTGTCAAAAATAAAAAAGGACGTTTTAAAAGAGGTTAAAGTATTATACAGTTGATAGTGACAATCATAATGCAGAAGAATAACACATGATGGAGCCTAGAATGCAGGTCAAATCTTAAAAATTCAAGATTTTGTGACAAATAAGTAACCATGAGTGAAAATGACATTTGCTTTTTGTTCAAACTACTTATTTAAAATGAACTGAAACAACACAATTATTGAGGTTTTTTTTTTTGGGACAACTTAAGTGTTTTATGTTCAATCCACTTAAATTTGTAAAAACTAGTAAGTTTACTTAATGTCCTTCATGTTGTCCCAACACAAATCAATTGTGCGGAACCCAGCATTTTTCACAATGTAGATGATGAGTTGCATCAATAAGTGAAATATTACACAGAGGATTTTTTTGGTCCCAAATAGCAAGAGTCCAAATGTGATACAGAGTTTATACACTCTAAAGCAGTGGTCCCCAACCACCGGGCCACTGCTGCAGATCGCAAATGATGGCGGCCTTTTAGGGGCCATTCACTTATCGCGTCTTTTCTGCACGCAAGTTTGTTATTTCTAATGGAGGAGCGAGGCTGAGGAACCCAGTTGAATGAATGCCACGAGCGCAACGCGAGTCACGTGACAAGAACTGAGTGATCAGCATCATACTTTGTATGAAATATACACATTTCAGTAGACTAATTATCTCAGACAAACACAGAACACCCAAAAACTGCAGTGCTTTTTAATTTTCTCCATAAATAAAACTTGTATCAGAGTTACAGCAATGTTTTGTCAGCTTGTCATCCTCTGAGAAAACGGTTGATGGTCACCTAGCAATCTATGTAAACCACTAGTCTCACGGTCATTTCTGTTGAGCACGTGAACACAATTTCAAATCAGCTGTTTAAGAATGTGCTCAACAGCGCATAAATGTTAGCGGGAAATGGACATTTTTAAAATTTCAGTATCGATTGGTACCGAATTCCAGTATTGTGACAACCCTAAATTAGTCATATGAAACTGGGGCCGGAATTACAAGATAAATTAAGATAAGATAAATTCTGAGAATCTTTGAAAAATCTTCAGAAGGCTCAAATTTGTTCATACGAATAAAATGAAAAAATAGCTACACTGTAAAAAAAAATATATGACAATGTCAGGACTGCAAATGTTTTTGTTAACTTTTTTAAATAAGTTAATAAGGTTTCAACTACATTTTTTTACGTTATGCAAAGAATAACTTGATATTTAAGTCAGTTTGTGTGATAAAAGTTGAGATGACTAGAAAAGTTAATTTGATTCAACTTAAAAAATAAAGGCTGCAAGCATTGTTTTACTGTGTATAATAAATCGTATCACTATATTGTCCAAAAAAAACATACGAAAATTCTTAAGAAGATTTTTTTTTTGGGACACAAAATGTTTTTCTTAAGTTAGAAAATAAATTGTACACTTAAAAAAAAATGCTGGGGTCCACACAACCGATTTGTGTTGGGAAAACATGAATTAATTTAACTTCTTAGTTTTTACAAATTAAAGTGGATTAAACATAAAACAATTAGGTTGCCCCCCCTAGTAGTTAAAGCATTTTTGTGTAAATCTGGCCCCAGGTCTCATCTCTATAATTGTCACAGGCCTTGTGACACCATTTAAATGTTGTGTATTTAGATTTTACTAAACCTAAGGCTAATTACGCAATGATTAAAAGCAGCATTACTACAGACACACAAGCGTGACTCAGACCTGATTCTGACCTCTGACTGAAACACACAGCAGGACGAGCCGCTGGCTAAATGTGAATAAACACTGAGCCCTAAAACTTCTCTGCTTCTCTTCTGGAAAAGCAACTTCAAACACTCCACTAAAGGTTTATTGATCTCGGCGGTTCGCAGCCTCTTAGGAACACAAAGGAACTTTTAAAGTTAATCACAGAGGTTTAATAAAGAAGAAAAGCGAGAGACAGTTTGAGTTAATTATCATCAAATAAAAGCCAAGTGCGAGACGAAGAAATGTAATGAATAAAGGCTGCCTAGGTAATTAAAAAAGGTGTGAATACTTCTGCACAGCATATAACATTTATTTAGCTTCAGCATGAAACGTGTTTCTTTATTATTTTTTTATAAGTGTCATTAAGATCAGATATTTACAGACATGGTCAAGACGACCTGCTGCAGTTCAAACCGAGCATCAGAATGGGGAAGAAAGGTGAGTTTAGTGACTTTGAACGTGGCATGGTTGTTGGTGCCAGATGGGCTGGTCTGAGTATTTCAGAAACTGCTGATCTACTGGGATATTCACACACAAGCATCTCTACGGTTTACAGAGAATGGTCCGAAAAAGAGAAAATATCCAGTGAGCGGCAGTTCTGTGGGCGCAAATGCCTTGTTGATGTCAGAGGAGAATGGCCAGACAGGTTCAAGCTGATAGAAAGGCATCAGTAACTCAAATAACCACTCGTTACAACCGAGGTATGCAGAAGAGCATCTCTGAACACGTAACACGTCCAACCTTGAGGCGGATGTGCTACAGCAGCAGAGGACCACACCGGGTGCCACTCCTGTCAGCTAAGAACAGGAAACTGAGGCTACAATTCGCACAGGCTCACCAAAATTGGAAATAGAAGATTGGAAAAACGTTGCCTGGTCTGATGAGTCTCAATTTCTGCTGCGACATTCGGATGGTAGGGTCAGAATTTGGCGTCAACACCATGAAAGCATGAATCCATCCTGCCTTGTATCAATGGTTCAGGCTGGTGGTGTAATGGTGTGGGGGATATTTTCTTGGCACACTTAGGGCCCATTAGTACCAATTGAGCATCGTGTCAACACCACAGCCTACCTGAGTATTGTTGCTGACCATGTACCACCCTTTATGACCACAGTGTACCCATCTTTTGATGGCTACTGCCAGTAGGATAACGTGCCATGTCATAAAGTGTGAATCATCTCAGACTGGTTTCTTGAACATGACAATGAGTTCACTGTACTTAGCAAATGGCCTCCACAGTCACCAGATCTCAATCCAATACATCACCTTTGGGATGTGGTGGAACAGGAGATTCGCATCATGGATGTGCAGCCGACAAATCTGCAGCAACTGCGTGATGCTATCATGTCAATATGGACCAAAATCTCTGAGGAATATTTCCAGTACCTTGTTGAATCTATGCCACGAAGGATTAAGGCAGTTCTGAAGGCAAAAGGGGGTCCAACCCTGTACTAGTAAGGTGTACCTAATAAAGTGGCCGGTGAGTTTATTTTATATACATATCTTCTGAATTCATTTTGATTATAAGGTTTAGTACTTCAGGGTTTAGGTACTTATATTTTGTGTTTTTGTGTTGTTTATTATTATTATATTTTTTTTTATGTATTTTATTCACTTTTAAAATCTAATTATTTTTAAATATAACATTGTATTTAGTAATATTACTTATTGGTTTTAGTTATGGCATAGTACATCAAGTAGCAAATCACAAAAATATATTTATATTATATTATATTATATTATATTATATTATATTATATTATATTATATTATAT
>CAIGQV010018201.1:3697873-3723764 GCA_903798115.1 Danio jaintianensis | reverse complement strand
ACACACACACACACACACACACACACACACACACACACACACACACACACACACACACACACACACCAAAATGTTGCCTGAAACCTGTGCAATGTGCTCTCATTTCCTGTCTTCTCTCTCCTATTTCTGGTTTTGAATATCACTGACCAACATTTATGAAGACAGGAGGAAGGGCAATAGCCTTGTTAGAGTGAAAAAAAATTGGAGATGCTAGAAAACAAGTGTAAAACAGTTGTTAAAAATTCACAATGAAAATAGCGACTGGTATTTTATATGTTGTGATGCATGTTGGATCATAATCGATTTTATATATAAAAGAGTTTTTTCACAGTTAAATTTTCATGGTAAGATATAAAACATTAATTTAGGAAATAGTGCATTTTATTTTCATGCCAAAATTGAATATGTAAGTAATAGCGTTCTATTTAAAATCATTGCAAGTATTCGACATTTAATGTCAGTGTCCCTTTTTTACAGTGCTCTTTATTATAATAATTGCTTTTAATAATCTAAATATATAATGACTAAGAAGTACTATTAACATTGCCTCAGTCAAGTCAGTTGTTAACTGTTTAACAAGATCTTACCATAAAATTCAGTTAACATTTTGTCTTCTGTTAAGTTTATTATTCTGTTAAGCTTTAACTCCAATGCAAAATTCTACACTGTTAAGGATTTCCTGTAGAATCTACAGTAACTTTCTTTTATGTATATCTTTACTGTAAAATATACAACGTTATATATATATAATATATAACGTTAACAATGTGACTTTAAAATACAGTAACCTACAGCATAACTGTCCTACA
This sequence comes from Danio jaintianensis, assembly GCA_903798115.1. Classification (NCBI taxonomy): domain Eukaryota; kingdom Metazoa; phylum Chordata; class Actinopteri; order Cypriniformes; family Danionidae; genus Danio; species Danio jaintianensis. The sequence continues at coordinate 3,722,955 of CAIGQV010018201.1, read as the reverse complement.
GTAAAGTACAGTTCAAATTACTGTTAAAGTCCACATAAACCAGAAGCTGCGACCGTTTTTTTTTCTGTGATGCAGTTCCTCAAGAAACGGAATATTAAATGAGACAACAGTGGGCGTGGCTTGTTTTTTGTACTGCGAGCTGATTGGATATTCAGAAAGTTTGGAAAATGGGTTTTAGAAGAGTTATTATGCTGTGTTCACATCAGACGAGGCATGCGCGAAAAAAACACGATATTCAAGTGTAAATAGTCGCTTGAACATTTTGAGCTTACTCGCTTCATTCGCACGTCAAATTCACTTTACAATAGACGCAGATTCACGTCATGGGCAGGGCTTCTGTCTGCCCGGTGACCCTAGTTTCATTGCTAAATGGCTAACATGGATTTTATTGGAAGAGTAGCTGTGTTTATGTGCTTTAGGAAAACTGAAAAACAGCGTAGGTTTATTTGGCGCCGTGTCTGAGTCCACTAGATCCTTTCTGAGGGGCACCAGCTCTGAGAGTTCATAAACTCCTCCAGAAATTATACCTGGATGATGGAAGCTTTCAGCAGTGCTTCCGACTGAGCCGAGCCCAGTTTGATGAGCTGTTGTCCAGTGTCGGCAGCAGGATTTCCCTTCGGGACACACAATACAGGTCCTACGTCATAATCACGCCCATATGAGAGCAAGCTCCTGATTGGTTAACGCGGCGCAAATGTCCGCTAAAGTTCAGATTGTCCAACTTGAAAATGCTCAATTCGCGCAAATTGTGCCGCGGGATGTCTATTCGCGTCTTTGCATTGACTTAACATGTAAATCACTCGTGCTTGACGCTTCATCCAAGTCTGGTGTGAACGGACCATTACAACCTAGCAGACACCTCCTCCTCACCATTTCTGTTTGTTGTCAAAACTGACAATTGGAGGGGTGTTGTTATGTTAGCCACGCCCAATACCTCAGACACACATAGTCTAACTGAAAACAAACAGGAAGTGCATTTTCAGATTTCAATTAAAGATTACAAGAGCAAACCATTTTTTTTTCTTAATGACATGCACAGAAGAATCGTTCACCACAAAACTAGCAGTGCGAGCTAACAAAATCATATGGTTAGTTTTGATTTCATTTGTACTTTAGATACGGTGTCATTTACAAAAATCAGTGTATAGCCTATATTTGGTATAGTAATACTATCTCCATGTTGCTTTTAACTTTAATGTAAACTGAAGAAATGCCCATTTAAAGTGAAATTTAGCCTGATATTATCACCTCTAAACGAGAGCTAGCCACATCACGCTAATTACGAACAACAACAACAAAGCCTCATTATGATTCCCTGCGTGTTGTGTTTTTTGCAGAAGCAATGAACCGCCGTGTCTGACATCTCCATCATTACGTTTGACTGACTCTCGTTTTATCACCTTTGGTGCTCCGTGTGGTGGAGAAATTGTGCTAGCTTGTAAAAAGCCTCGCCGTCAGCAGTCCCTGCTCTTTTGAAAGTCTCTCTTTAGCTCTGAAGGGTGTCCGGGATAATGGTGTACATACGGCCAAGACCGGCTCCCAGCAAACAAGAGTGTAAGCTGCGTGTGGAGACAAAACGCAGACTACGGCATCTCAAAAATGAGTTCACACCCTCAATTTCATACCTGCTATTCACTTCTTCATGACAGGCACTCGGATACGCAGCTCAATTTGACATATTGTCATGTTGTGTCTTGTTACTGCTGAGTTTTCGGCCGATGTTATCTTTGTTAATATTCATATGTAAAGTGCCACACTGATGGCTCTGCTAAATAGACAAATGCAAATTCACCAACTTGAAAATAGCATTAGATTTATTTTACCTGAGCTAGCCTGTTTGGCATATTATCAGCTCGGCATGTCATATTGTCATGAGTGATGAAGTAGTAGCAAAAGGGAAAACATTTGTGAGGAGCTCACAATATGGCAAATCTGATTTAATGTGAATGTGAGCAAAAAAGAGATGGACTGTTTTCTCCTGGGATGATTTCTCCTTGGCTCTGAAGTGGTTTTACTCTGTTTGTGCTTACGTGAACATGACGTTTTTTTTGTTTGGTAACTTTAGATATTTTACGATGTGTCTTTATCTGTGCGTGGTGCTTTGTTTGTTTGCTTTTTGCTTCTTCGTAGAATAGAGGAAAGCTGTGTTATACAATCGAAGCTCTTGGAATGTTGAGCAAGTACAAACAATGAACATTGTGAGGATTTTATTTAAATATCATTTACATGGTTATGACATAAAGTACAGTTGGAGTACATGATGTTTAGAGTACAAAAATGAATCATCAAATACAAATCTGCAGTATTTATTGAAGCTTTCTTTTTTCTTTTTGCATTTTGATATTGTTTAGAGCACAGGTGTCAAAGCCAGTTCCTGGAGGGCCGCAGTTCTGCACAGTTTAGTTCCAACCCTGCTCCAACACACTTACCTGTAGATTTCAAACAAGCCTGAGTGACTCAATTAGTTTGATCAGGTTTGTTTAATTAGGGTTGAAACTAAACTGTGCAGAGCTGCGGCCCTCCAGGAACTGGCTTTGACATCTGTGGTTTAGAGCAATAATGCACATTGTTCTATTCTATTCTATTCTGTTCTGGTCTGGTCTAGTCTGGTCTGGTCTGTTCTGGTCTGGTCTGGTCTGTTCTGGTCTGTTCTGTTCTGTTCTGGTCTGGTCTGGTCTAGTCTTTTCCGTTTTTTTTTCTAACAACATTTTGTAATGTTTTACTGTTATCACATTTTTAATGAAGTATGATGAACTCATCTTTAAGAAAATTATTTTAAAATCAAATGTACTTTTTGCATATATCTTTTTTTTATATTTCCTGATTTTCAGAACATATATTCAAATATTCAAATATACAATACCATATAATAATATATATTAGATTTTTATATAATTATATATTAGATTAGATAATTATATATTTTAGATTTTACAATTTCACTGCTGGGGCGACACAGTGGCGCAGTGAGTAGCACGATCGCTTCACAGCAAGAAGGTCGCTGGTTCGAGCCCCGGCTGGGTCAGTTGGCATCTCTGTGTGGAGTTTGCATGTTCTCCCTGTGTACACGTGGGTTTCCTCCAGGTGCTCCAGTTTCCCCCACAGTCCAAAGACATGCAGTATAGGTGAATTGAATAAGCTAAATTGGCTGTAGTGTATGTGTGTGAATGCAAGAGTGTATGGGTGTTTCCCAGTGTTGGGTTGTGGCTGGAAGGGCATCCGCTGCGTAAAACTGCGTAAAACTGAATATGCTGGATAAGTTGGCGGTTCATTCTGCTGTGGCGACCCCAGATTAATAAAGGACTAAGCCGAAAAGAAAAGCAATGAATGAATTTCACTGCTGGAAAAAGTTCAAATCTAAAAAAAAAAAAAAAAAAAAAAAAAAAGGTTAACATGTAAAACTAAGTGTGTGTGTACTTGTTTTTATATCCCGGTGGGGACTTAAACCTGAATGCACACAGACTCAGTGGGACTTGTGTTAGGGCTGGTTTATATTTCTGTGTCGAGTGGTCATCGTGACCACCCACGGCACATGCCTTGCACGTTGCTGTGCATTTGTTCTTGAACATGCTGTTTGTGTTGCTCTGCAGTAACTCACTTCCAAAACGCTGGCTGGCAGTGAGGTTTTTATGTTCCTCTGTGTCGAGTTTCTTTCGCAGTTTTTTTTCTTTTTTTTTTTCTTTTTTTTTTTTTTCTGAACGCTACCTTAATGTACAAGTAACTAAAACTTTCATTCAGAGTTGGGAACCGAGTTGTGCAACAACTTTAATCATAAGGTAAACACAAAACTCCCCATGGGTAAACATGCTTATAAATCATACAGAATGAATGAATTTTGAAATTGTAAAAATGCAGATCGTTTCCTGTGATGGTTAGGTTTAGGGTTAGGGTTGTGGTACGATGATAGAATATACAGTTTGTATAGTAAAAACATCATTGTATCTATGAGTGATAGAGGAACAAGTGTGTATCTGTGTGTATTTTTCATTTTACAGTAATGAGATGACCTCTATTTATTTTGAGATGTAAAATGTGCCCTGGGTCCCTCTTTATGAGATGCACTCAAATATAGGAATATTATTTCAAAGTTTGAGGCACACCCCGATGAGGAAAAAAAAAAAAGAAACCGAGTTACAGACACTGAAATAAAACAGTCCCTGGTCTCCTCTATCCCATCATTCTTGTTATGTTTCTTGCCCGAAGGCGAGCATGAGATGGAGAGTGAGAGCGATGCCTTCCAGCAGAGCATAAAAATGACTTCTTCCCTCCAGGGCCATTCTTTCTGGCAGCGAAACCCTCAGATTCTCTTTAAAGAGGTTAGAGGCCAGTGTCAGACTCGGCCCAAGGCTTCATGTAAAGTCTTCACATGATCTGACGTCTTTTGCAGTTTGATATTTGCCCTGTCCAAACCGGCCTGAATGCTTACAGATGTCTAGATCTGAGCATGGCCTGAAAGAAGCCTGTTAGACTTGACAGTTACACCAATTCCAGAGGTTATGATTAAAGGGGACGTCCTATGAAAATGAGATTTTCAGTGTTTGAGTGCTATAATCAGATCCCTGGTGCAAGTCGGAAAATGTGGAAAAGGACATTTTCTTTGGAAGCATGTGAAGCACATTCAGTAGAACTGCACAATACAGTATGTCGTTTTAGGATCAATATCACAATGTGCAAATCTGCAATAGTCACATCGCAGGATCTGCAATGTCAAGTTGGGATCATAATTAAATCAGGAACCACAGTTCAGATCACATGACTTGTGGAGTCATTGCAGAGTTTAACAATAATCTGACTGACTGATTGATTTCAAGCAAATTTAAACTATTTGGTATTTATTTTGTACTCCTTGTTTTCGTCTGTTCTTTTAATTAATTAATTTTATTTTATATTTTTATGCACATGCTCTCCCCTACAAAATCATTCCAGTCAATGTTGAATTATGAATTCTTTCCAAATAGAGTCGTCTTGTCAAATTATGCTCATGTCGCAAAATATATCGCAGAAAAACAGAATGTCATTTCCTTCTAATATCGTGCAGCCCTTCAGAGTGGCATAGGAAGGATTGTTGAAAAATCTGATATTAATTATTCACCCTAATGTCATTCCAATCCCCTGAGACTTTGGCTAATCTTCAGAATGTAAAATTAAGATATTTTAGATTAAATCCTCAAGGTCACAAGATATTCAAAGTCCAAAAAAGAAACCAGAAATATTGTCAAAATTATCCATTTGATTTCAGTAGTTCAACTATAATTATATGAAGCTCCAAGAACAATTTTGTGCACCAAAAAGCTTTAAATACAAGAGAGCAAATTCATTTTTACAGTCTTTTTGGTGCACAAAAGTGTTCTTGGAGCTTTGTATGATTACAGTTGACCAACTGAACTATCATGGAACGTTTTGATAATGTTTTTGGTTTCTTTTCTGGACTTTAAAAGTCTCAGAACCCTGCCTGTTTATAGAAGCTTTCAGATCTAAATTATCTTAATTTGTCTTAGGAAATCGAACTAATCCTTTAATACAACCCAGGCTCATTATTAATATGTACCCCTGCATACATTTCTGGACAGCGCGAAATATGTCCTAGGAGGTATGTTTTATTTTATTTAATTTAATTGATTTATTTATTTTCAGTTTTTGTTTTCACGAATCCCAAAATTCTCTTGCGAGTGCCATTCGTGCCTGCTCTTCTCGCGTAAATCCATCAGAGGCCGTTGTCTACTGACTGACTGACCGACTGATCTCCCACCCACCCCCTTCCCTAAACCGAACCGATAGTGTTTTCAAAAGCACCAATTGACCCGATCACCCCCTTCCCTAAACCCAACCGACAGCGTTTTCAAAAGCAATCCAGAAAAAGAAAAGCCCTCACGACCGCCTGATTTTTACCACGTTTTCAGATCTTACCACGTTCTCACCCTGTTATTTACTTGTTTATTTTATTTTTTGCCTTTTGTTTTTGTTTTACCTGCTTTCTGGAACCATTCTTTGCCAGACTTGAACCCGTAGTTGTGGTCAACTCCTCTCTGCATCTCAAGTCCGCCAACGTACACGGCGAGCCACTGGGCAAACAGGTAACAGCGGAAAAGCTGTCCACATGGAGGTAAGCGGTCAGCTGGTAGCACGAAAAAAACTGAAGCAGCGCCATACTTCCCTGTAGCATTCGTTTTAAAGACGAAATGCAGCCATACGTAGCTCTGGCTACATAATTCGCACTGTCCAGAAATGTATACGGGGGTAAGTTTTTTTTATTTTTTAGAATGAGCCTGTGTTGCTTTAATATGATGTATTTTTAAGTTATTAATTTGCATTTAAAGGGACACGCACACAAATGGCATGTTTTTGTTTAAACCCAAATAGAGGCAAATTTGACAAGGCTTAATAAATGATCTTCCTAAAAATAGAGTCTTTGGAGCTGGAACTTCACCGAGCCATTTGGAGACACACCAGGGATTTAGTTTACATGTTATTCAGAGGGGCATAATATGTCCCCTTTAACAATCTTAGCATAACAAAAAATGATATATTAATTTTGATAACAGCATCCAAGACTCTTTGTCTCACTGTTACAATGAAATGGTTCGCTGTGGCGGTTGTAGCCCATGTTGAGCCGCTGTTATCTTTGGACTTTATTCCGGAGCCTTCTGAAAAGCCATGGTTATCATCGGACATCATTTCCTAGCATTATGTTTAGCCTCAGTTATCTCTCGACATCGTTTCAGAGCATTTCAGAAAGCCTTGGCTATCTCCGGAGCCTGTTTGGAGGATTGAGTGGTTATCTTTGGACCCCGTATATGGCACATTGTATAACAGCCATCATTATTTCAAATGTCCTTTAAAAACACGCACAAAAAAGATATTTCTGTTGTCAAGTTAAATATTAATAATACTGCCAATATTATTTATTTTTAATATTGTTTTTTTAATATATGTGTGCCATTTTAGGGATAAGTTTGAGGAAAAAAATGTTTGTTCTATGTACATTTATTATTTTATTATTATTTTATTATTATTATTATTATTATTATTATTATTATTATTATTATTATTATTATTATTTTTAAATGACATAAGAATAACACATTTGAATTTGTTGTGATCAGGGTTATTCCACAAAATATTGATTTCTTGACTCGTTTGAAGATGAAACATTGGTATCATGTTGTCCAAAAATGAATATAAACACCTTTTTTATTAAAAAAAAAAAAAAGTTCTATAAGATATGTGTGTCACGATCACCAGCGATCTAGCCTGTGCAGATTCACTCACTCACTACACATCTGCCACTGAACTGGACTACATATCCCTTAATGCACTTCACATGCCTTAATGCACTTCACTCACACCAGTTCCAGATCACCACTGATTGTAAACACACAGCTAAAGCTCATGAGGACTGATTACCAGGACTATAAATGCACCTCACTTACACACCAATTACACTTACACACACATTGCTGAGTTTTGTTAGCTGTAGGTGAGCAATTCTTTTTGTCCAGCCATGTTTTGACCTTTACTTTGTTTCTTGTTTATGTTGTTTTGCTGCCTGTCCTGACCATTCGCCTGCTTTTCTGACTATGCTACGGATTACCTGCATGTTCCCGTCTGTCCCTGTGTTAACCTTGCCTGTACGACCATTCTGTTTAATTAACTGTACGTGGATCCTCACCTCTGTTGCCGACCGACTCATTACAATGTGAGCCTTGACCACAAAACCAGTCATATGCATAAATGCTTTGGAAATTGAGATTGATACATCATCTGAAAGCTGAATGAATAAGATTTTGATTCATGTACTGTATATGGTATGTTGCGATAAGACTGTATTTAGCCAAGATACAACAATTTACAAACCTGGAATCTGAGGGTGCAAGAAAAATCTAAATATTGAGGAAGTCATCTTTAAAGTTGTACAAGTAGGACATTTACAAAATATCTTCATGGAATATGATCTTTACTTAATATTCTAACAATTATTGATGAGAGAAATATCAGTAATTTTGACCCATACAATGTATTTTTGCCCATTGCCAAACAAGACTAGTATTTTGTGAGGTTTATTATGCAAATTTCAACCTGTTTCATTGTCGACTGACTTAACCAAAAAGCCATTAAATCATACTCTGCCTGTTTAATGCTTTGATAATGTACAGTTGAAGTCAAAATTATTCGCTGTGAATTTTTGTTTCTTTTTAAAATATTTCCCAAATGATGTTTAACAGAGCAAGAAATTTTTCACAGTATTTCCTATAATATTTTTTCTTTTGGAGAATGTCTTATGTGTTTTATTTTGGCTATAATAAAATCAGTTTTTAATTGTTTAAAAACCATTTTAAGGTCAATATTATTAGCCCCCTTAATATTTTTTCTGATTCAATGACTTGCCTAATTACCATAACTTGCCTAATTAAGCTATTAAATGTCACTTTAAGCTGAATACTAGTATCTTGAAAAATATCTAGTCAAATATTATGTGCTGTCATCATGGCAAAGATAAAAGAAATCAGTTATTAGGAATGAGTTATTAAAACTATTATGTTGACAAATCTTCTCCCCGTTAAACAGATATTTGGGGAAAAAAATACAGGAGGGCAAATAATTCTGACTTCAACTGTATACCTAGGATATATATTGGGGCAAATTTGAGATTTTGCTGTAAATATATGAACTATACTCTGCAAAAGATTTCAGATGGAGGAGGAAAAAGAAGAGATTTATGATACACAACAATCTATTACGGGGCTGAACATAGCGGTACAATCAAAGGGAGGAAATGGGCTGGAAATTCTGTTTTTCATGCTGCAATGATTCATCCTTCTGAGAGAAAGACCTCCACATCATCAGTCTAAAGTGATCTGGAATCATCGAAATAAATAAACGGTGATATCGTGGCTCCTTCATTGTAAATCAGATGCATGACACACTGTGATGGGTTTACGATCCTGATTGAGCCCAGATATTAAACTTCAACTAATCAAGGAAGAAATGATTTCATGCAATAATTCAGTGCAAAAGACACAGCAGATGGTGCGTAATTAAGACAGATTTGGTCATTTGATATAAATTTGGTAAAAGCTCTGTCTTCATTTTTCCACCAGACATGGCCTGGATAGCTTTTACCTTCATGAAAATGTTTAAATTACACAAGACAAGCTGTTCACGCATGTTTTGCGTAGCTATTACTAACACAACTGGTCTGAATTACATTTTGTGAGTTTTTCCCCTTAATTTTACCCCCATCTTTTTCTTTTTCTGTCTCCGCAGAGTAAGAAATGCTGTAGATGGCGATGTATGTTTAAAAAAAAAAGAAGTCCAAGAAGTCATGAAAAGTTCTTAAAGTAAGGAAAGCCACTGTGTAAATTACATTTCAACAAGGACTGGGGCATTTGTCCGTTTGTAAACAGATGTAAGAAGCACTTCAATAATCACGCTTAAGTTATTATAAAGAGCAGTTCATTCATTCATTCATTTTCCTTTGACTTAGTCCCTGATTTATCGGGGGTCGCCACAGCAGAATGAATCGCCAACGACTCTGCTATATGTTTTACACAGCAGATGCAGATCCAGCCACAATCATGAGCAGTTTATTATTTCAAATATAGACGCGCGGCGAAATAGAGAAACTGAAACCACTCCACTCGCCACACACAGCAGATTCTGTTCATGCTTTGTCACAAGAAGACGACAAGGTTTGTTTTTGTTTGAGCTCGGGGTTTATGTATTAAGGTGTCATGTCCCAGCTGCATATTTAAAAATGGCGCTTCCCGTGTTTTCATTTTCCTGACTTGTTGCATGTGCTATAGTGACGATTCTCTGTAAATCAATAGCATTCAGCTAGCTCCACTCTTTTGGTTCCATAATTTTGTTGGTTTTATATTCGCATATTCAGACTTTGTTTAATAATATAATTTAAAGAGCCCCTATTATTAGGGGCGTGACAAGATCTCGTATGATGAGATCTCGCGAGATTAAATCGCGCCGAGATTTCTCGTCAAGGTGAAAAGTTGTCTCGTGAGTTGTGATGTTATGATGGAGCGTGAGGGTAAAATTAGCATTGAAGATTGGAGGCAGGATTGGATTTGATTTGCAAATTAAGTGCTTTGCACACACCTGGCAACCCAGGCTGGCCTCGGAGATGCGCTTGTCACTCGGTTGGGCGAGTGGGTGTGATGTAACCGCTTTTTTCACCGGAGTTCAGCGGGTGCCGCGTCCAACATAGGCTACAACTGCAGCCTCACACATTATGGTTCGTATCCATGCAATGGCATACCACTTCAGATATGCTGAAAGTCATAATCGTCGTAAACACAAATGGAATTAAGACGTGGAGTATTCCTATTTTTGTCGCATTATTGAAGTGCAGATATGTAAACGCTGTAGTCAAACTATTAACACCTTGAAGGACATTTAGCCGCATTTTGCGACAGGACATACACACCTAGCCAGTCAGTAAAGCACCACAGACACACATCTCTAAACGCGCGCAAACAAACACACACTCACTGAATGATCTCCTGGAGACTCGTCACATCATCATCATGGAACGTGTGTTTATGCTGTCTGGGAAAAGATTATTATTATAATTTTTTTTCATTGGTGTGCGGTATCAAACTCTATTAAAACAACTCTTTCCTATCAGTCCTTCATATTCGCATGATCGCATCCAGTAGGTCAAAGTGAGTCACGGAGCATAAATGAAATCTTGCTAAATGAAAGTGAAACTGATTTATTAAATTAAAAATTAAATACAAAAAATTACATATATTTTTTTAAGTTCAGTGTGTGGAAAGAAGTTTGATTTCTCATGTGAAATTGTACAGGGGAGAAGCCAGTCAGATAGCTAAATATTTAGCTGTGTTTTTACGTCCTTTACGACATAGAATTCATTTAAATAGAAATAAAATATCATTCATTACAATGTTTTTAAAAAGCACCTAAATTTTTTTCTATTTTGTCATTTTTTTTTCTAGTTCAATAAAAATCTATTTTCCATTTATATATTCATCATTGAGGATTTCTTTAAAATAGTGTAAAAATCTCGTCTCGTTCTCGTGAACCCAATCTTGTATCTCGTCTTGTTGAGTAGGCATCTCGTCATACCCCTACCTATTATGGGTTTTTGAAAATGAGCTTCCATGCAGTGTGTAACACAGCTCTAAGTGAATGAAAACCTCCAGCTGAGGTTTAAATCTGAAAGTGCACCGTGATTAAAACTATTGATTCTTAAACGAAATAGTCGACTCAGAGTCGAATGAATGAATCGGATCTTTTGCTTGAACGTGTCGACGTCAATACGGTACATCACCAAATATGTAGTTCCAGATCCAGTAAAATGTGAACACGCTTTCCCTTCAGACACTAGCAGAGCGCTGGGATCACGGGACTGATCATGACGCGAAGATGACGATCACTGACAGGTGGAGATTCGGCTGCGGGGAATAAAGGGTTAAAGTTCATTTTCACAACAATGCCACAGTATAGCCAACCGTGTGCTGTGTTTGTTCCTGTCATTTTTCTGATTTTTGATACATAACCTACGCTGCAGTGCTGGATTCACCGTCCGTTTGCTATTAAAGGAAGGAGCAGCAGAGACTATTATGTATGGGACTTTGTCAGACTTTGACAGGGACTTTGTCAGTATCTGTTGCAGTTCATATGGACCAGTTTCTTCTTCCTCCGGATCATAACATGTAAGTGTAATTAAAACAGCCTTTTGTGTAGTTTGCAAAATATGTGTTTAATTGTGTGTTATAAGTTGTAATCGCCCCGCGCGGCTTTTAATCACTTATCTATTATAGATCCGTGCTTGTACTGTATCTCTCAGGTTAAATCTTTATGGGCTATTCACATATTGTGTCCAAAACCACGTTGAAAACGCATCGCGTGCTTCTTCCTTTAACAATTTAAACGCGTTTCTGAACCCGCGATCCTCTGCTGTTTGACTTTGCTATGGCCACCATCAGCTGTTCCTCACACGCGCGTCAGTTTTCAAAATAGTTAAACTTTTGCCACTGTGTAGATTAATACTGAATGTGTGTCGTTGTTATTACTTGGGGTTAGTGTTAAAAGTAGAGTAATATGCTGCTGTTTAACTGCATTGCTTTATTGCATTCCTGCATTGGGCTCTCACATACTCTCTGCTACTTCATAGCCGTGGTGGGCATTTCTCTCTGTCTCGCGCTGAACGCAGTCGACCAATCACAACAGACTGGATCATCGGACCAATCAGTGGAGATTAGCTTCACGCTAAGGAGGGCTTTGGGATCAAATGAATCGCTGACAGAATCATATGGGAGTCGTTGGAATATTTAGGTAAAAATAAATGCATATTATAAGACAATGTGTTTTTTGACCTTGCATGCATATCAGACTGTTGTTGGAGACCCCCAAAACCAAAATATGACCATTTATAATGCAAAATAGGGGCTCTTTAAGGAGAGTATTCTTTGGACAGTCATATTAGCAGCCGATGTGAACAATGTTGTTGGCTACTTTGATAGTCAGTCAATTAAATAGTGCTAATGTTGTTTTGACGTCATATTTACATGCGATTTCAGACCAAAATATTCAAGGGTCATTAGATTATTATCAGTTTTATACCACTTGTATTTTGTTGTACACACACTTCTTCATGGCTTACAGGTTATGCGGGTGATGTAACAAATATGATCATTTAGCTAATATTCGATTCAAATGGTCTCATTTAATAGATTTTCCTCATATGCTTATTAAGATTTGCATAAAAACTATGTACATTAGTAAAATTGTACTGCTAGTTGAACTGAACTTGTTGAAGTAAATATGTACATACTTTTCCCCTGTTTGTTGTAGTTTTACAAAAAAAAAAAAGATATTGAGAAGACCAATTGCCAGTAAAGTCACTTAAGTTACCCAAACTGCTTTCTGCTGTTCTTACACTACTGGGACAATACAGTTGGTTGGGACAGAATAATAATAATTATGCCTATTATTTGTAGTATTTTCATAGCAATTTAAACTCCCCCTTCAATATGTACAACAAGAAACAAAAAGCTTGAGGTTTGCTGCATACACTCTGTGGAAGAATGACTGAGTGTGTGTCTAACGCTCGGCCAAACACACAACAGCCGCAGATATGTTTAAGCAGCTCATGTGTGACACGATAAACGTGCTGATTTGCATTATCACTGGTGACAGGTAATGCTTGAAATATAAACGTCATGTCTGTTGTCCTAAGATGCATCAATCATGTCAGGTTTCCACTTTTTTCTTGTGCTTGAATGTTAAAACGGCCCTCCTATTAATTGTCAGTCACTGAAATGGCCCCCCGCCAATTTGAGTTTGAGACCCCTGATCTAAATGCATGTATGCATGAACCAGCTTTACTGACAAAATGTGCATGATAATCGCCCTCGATTTAACCGCCCAGTCCTAATTACAACAAACTGAAGTAGAAGTATAATTTTATAATGCAATTTTGATGTTAATGTAAAGATTGAAAAAAAGCTGCAATTTATACCTCAATTAGTCAGACATAATAGCATCTATAAAGGATAGCACCATTGCTATCAGGCAATAACTCAATATTACTCAATAATAACTCAATAAAGAGCGAGCTTCAAAAATTGTGAACACTTTTATTCTGCTCTGCTGTTTGTCTCAGATAGTTTCAGGTTTATCTTTATACAAATATAACTTGCCAGGTTTGACATGAGCTATATTCAGAAGTCATTGGTTCTTCTCACATCTCGATTGACTGTCAAACCTTGCGCTGTGTGTCCTGGCATTTAAAAGGCTGCAAACATGAACAGGGTTTGAAAGCTGTGAAAACAAGAGTTCATGGTGTGTGTTTGTTATTACCGGAGCTCATGTCCATGTTCAGTGAAATTGTCTTATCTAAATGATAAACTACAAATGAAAAAGGTTCTAAATGCTTCTTAGAGCTTATATTTTTTTGTGTTTGAGTCAAGATTAGGCATGGGCCGGTATAAGTTTTGGACGGTATGATAACCTTATATAAAAATACGACGCTTTCACCCTATCACGGTATTGTGATTACTGCTCTAAAATAATTTCTTTTTAAATGTCTGAGTAAAAAACAACAACTTTTTACCCCATTGAACACAATATATTTTACTTTAGGAAACATTTATAATATTTTAGAACAGTAAACATGTTAGGCTAAATTATTAAAATAAATCATTGACTTCTGCTCTCTTCATTGGTTTCAAAACCACAGATTTATTTACAACACATAAAAACAACATTTAAAAAAAATACCTTACATAAACGGTATAACAGAAAATCTAGTGGTTTTAAAACCTTGACTTTTCCAAACCGCGGTAAACCTTGAAACCGGTTATCGGCCCATGCCTAGTCAAGATTGCATTTATTTTGTAAATACAGTAAAGTGATACTGTGACGTTTATATGAAAAAAAAAAAAATCCTCTTTTTCCACTGTTAGTTTTTTGAAAATGTCACTCTCTAGTTTTAGAATTTTTTTTCATGCATTATATGATATTTCATTCTGCATAATTGTTTCTTAATATCACCAGTAGTATTTATAACAGCTTAAAGGGTTAGTTCACTCACAAACGAAAATGTACTCAATATTTAGTGAGTGGTTATACACTTTTATGAGTTTCTTTCTTCTGTTGAACACAAAATAAGATATTTTGAAGAAAGCCGAAAACATGTAAGCATTGAAAAACAAATACCGTGAAAGTCAATGGTTCAGGTTTCCAGCTTTCTTCAAAATATCTTCTTTTGTGTTCAACAGAGCAAAGAAACTCACCAGGTTTGGAGCAAATGAAAGTAAGTGGAGACAGAATTTTCATTTTTGTGTGAACTATCCCTTTACATTTGTTTGATGTTTATTTTTTTTATTAATTATCTTATAAATATGATACAAAAAAATATTTGTAACAATATTAATGTATACAATGCTTCTGTAAAATAAATAAATAAATAAATAAATAAATAAGAAAATCAGTCTTACTGGTGGCAAATGTCTGAATTGTACATAGTAAGATATTTTAAAATAATTTATATATTTTGTTATGGTATCAAGTAACATTTGTATCTAAACATATATCTATAATATTTTGGTGTAAACCATGTTTACTATGCTGTTTGTAAATCTCATAATCAAGTAATTCTCCAAACACCCATACTTTAAAAATGCATTTCCCACTTTTTCTTTCTTTCTCAGTGTTTGTTTTGAAATGTTTATATATTAATGCGGTTCACTTTATACAGTAGCACTCCAGGAAAAGTCACCTTTAATTAAAGTCATATCTCAGTAGGAGTCAAGAAACTGTTTTTATCTTTTCCCCTCTTGTTTCCTACTATAACTAGCATCTTAATTTCCAAAGTGTGTCTCCCACAAGCTTTGGCATATTCCCTCAAGAAGCTCTTGTGCCAAATCCGACTGTGTTTTTATTTATTTATTTTTATGAGAATCCCACGTCGTGTAGCTCCTCACATCAGAGCCGTTCACACCTCCTTTCTCTCCTCTGGGGATTTTACAGCTGCTGTTGCTTCTGTCTCTCCTCTTGATCACATGAGGTGGTGAGATCTTCATTGCAAAGCCTAGTGGACGGCATGAAAAGAAATGTTAAAAGGGTCTAAGAAAGGTTGGACCGAATCCAGACCAGCTGTCATGAGGCAGTCGAGGTCACATCCGACGAGACACGGGCTGAGCTGGGATATTACAGCCATATTAATGTTATTCTTTATGTGCCTAAACCACATGAGCCAGCTGTGTGTGTGTGTAACCATGATTTTTATAATGCTTGGGGGTTGTTGCAAAGCTTATTGCGTCTATAAAACAACCGCAACAACACTGTAGTGGAAGCCACAAGTGTTCAGTTAAAAACAGTTATTGTAAGTGACATTGAACAATTTATCTGCCTGCTAATATTCAAATCAAATCAAATCACTTTTATAGTCACATCACCAGCAGCACTTGTTCTATTATGAGTGAAAAGCTTAGGTGCAGGTTCCAGACGATGCAAAATACAATGACATACATTTATGACAATATACAGGATACAAATATACATAATACAGTGCTATTTGAGATATTAAGAGTTGTGGCAGTGATATAGGCTAGAATTTAAGTGGGTACAGTATGTTGGCTCTTTTTTTTTTTTTTTTTTTTTTACAGTGAGCTTCAAACAGACTATCCAATCTGAAGTTAGAGGCAGAATTATTTTTAAAAATTTCTGTATTTTGGATATTATTGTTTGGTTTAGTCATGATTTTTTCCCCTAGAATAACTTATTTATTATTTCAGCTTTTCACTGTAAGGGGCCGATCACACCGAACACGCTTTTTTCCGTTCTGAAAATGAGAGGCGCATCGCAATGCCTTTTTTGTTGACAAGAAAAAAAAAAAGTGTGCTGCGCTTATGTCGCTAGGTAACGACTGAATCAGCTGTGTGTTGTGCGAGCGTGTTTCTGTTGATATTGGTATAATTTTAATATTCAATAATATTGTAATATTCAGGATTTGCTAATTCATACAGCTCCGGATAACTTGAAACAGTAACCACTAGTCTCTCCTCTATCTTCAAAAGTCTCCATATTCATCTTGACAACACAAACACTGCCGTCACCTTAACGTAAACTCCGCCTCTGCTTTCATTTGATTGGAGAATGAAAAAGACATGACTGACGTAACTGTCGCTGTGAGGGGACAGTGCTAACCACTAGGGGTTGCACCGACCAGTCGACTAATTGACTAGTCGACTTTAATGTTCTGCCGTGACGCTTTTTGATTGACGTCGTCTAGTCACGCTACGCAGATCACATGGTTTGACCTGAACTACATGGCAGCTTTACACACTAAGGTGGTTCACTGAATGAAACTGCCCTCAGATTATTTAAAGTAATTTTTAAAGATTCGCGTTAACTTTGAGTGAACTTTAAATCATCAAACAGATGCCAGTTAGGTCGCTCCATGCAAATACCTTAGAGCATATGCTAGCCAATCTCGTTTACGCAACCCTGGAAAAGTCATGTGATTGGCTGTTGCCCTTTGCGAAGCATAGACGCGGACATATTTTATGAATGAACGCGCAGAAACCGTGAAGTGTGCAGCCGCGGAAGTGTGACAAACTTCACAGCATGTGTAAATATCATCCCCGGTGAACGTGGTGAAGATGTGCAGTGAGGAGACATCTGATAACCAAAAAGGTCTGATAACCAAGCCATCTGACTTGAGCAGGATTTTGAGCAGCTTTCTTGCGCGCACTATCATAGCGGTAAAATATGCGTCTGAGCAAGTCTCTAACAGTGTAATAAGGCTTAACATTATAGCCTTTGTCTTTCATACGTTATGTTATGAATAACTTTACATGAATCTGTGTGCTAAGGACGTATGCATTACTTCTGCACTAAAATATCAAATTAGCCCGTGTGCTAAAGTTGCATTATTAACACAATGAAAGTGTTGATAGTGCATTTATTTTGCACTAAAATTAGTCAGTGGTAATGTTGCATTGTTTTTGCAGCATGTTATGAGCTGTCAAACAGCATGTGTATATATTTCATGCAAATAAATCGCAAATTATGGGATGTTGAAAAACATTTGCATCGTGTTTTGTTGATGACATCACCAGCGACTAGTCGACTCGACTTTGATAACATAAAAGTCGACTTCCAAAAATTTAAAGTCGTTTAACCCCTACTAACCACTGAGCCACCGTGCCGCCAAATTCACTTTGATATTTGAAACAAAACAAACCTTGGAAGTTTTCAGAGTGTAGTTTTATCCGCCACAACTCCAAGTCTTCAATATCTGGACTGAAGTGCAAAGGCTCACCTTCAATCACTATATTAACACATGTATTTTTGCTGTCATTTTTGCCGCTGCAGTTTGAAAAGAAATTAATGTATCCCATGCAGCGTAAAAAACAGCGACGGCCGTTCCATGACCTCTCTAACCCCGTGAAAGCGATCTAAGAGTGGCCGTTCGCTCTGAAGGACTCTTCATTTACAGGAGCCGCTATGATAACCTCTCCAGACGCTACACTGAGGGCTGCTTTTTTTTTTTTTTTTTGATTGCTTATTGATTTGTTTTTTTTCTGCCTGTACTGCTCAATGACCAATTTTGTTCGCCCCTCCCCGGCTGTCTCTCGTACTGACCGTACACGTCTGGCTATCTCTCGTCGCATGAAATACACCAAAAATAATTTGCCGTGTCGTCCGGCCGGCCCTTTGCTCATAAATAACGATCATTTCAGAAGTCAGCCCATTGAGCTCTGTAAAGCAATATTTTCTGAAGCATTTATTTTCCGTTTTCTGTGGACTGCGCTCATTTATCATGAGGCATGCAGGTATAGCGGCCTCTTTTTTTTTTTTTTTTTTTTTACAGAAGCAGACCGACGATATTGCGCACTCTGAAATTGTTGTCCTCTCAACATTGGTCATTTATAAAGCTTTCAATGTGAAATAGAAAACCACATTTTCTTCGTGTTGGTCAGGTGTGAAGTGAGCACAAGTAACGCCTGGTGCTTTAGTTTTTTGGGAGAGCTGTGTTTTGAAGGTTTGGTCCTGAGGGGTTTCTCTTGTCTGTGTCTTTTCCCATCTGAGCCCACCTGTGTGTGTGTGTCTGCACTTGTACATCTGGGAATTACAGTCACACTTCTGTGCTTATGTGAATGTGAAGTCTAAATCTGTCACTGTATTCAGTTTGACATGGTTCAGTCTTGGGCTGCACAATATATTGTTTCAGCATCAATATAGCAATGTACACATATCCACAATAGTCACATCTTAGCGTTTGCAATGTCCAGTCGTAATTATAGTCACCCAGGCTCATTATGGAAACGTACCCATGTATACATTTCTGGAGAGCACCAAATATGTCCCAGGAGGTATGTTTTTCTTTGTTTGTTTTTTTGCAGTTTTTGTTCTCACGAATCCGCCAGAGGTCGCTGTGTATGCTTTTCAGATCTCATATTTCTCTCGCGAGTGCCTTTTGCGCCTGCTGTTCTCGTGTAAATCCACCAGAGGCCGCTGTCGATTGACTGACAGACTGACCAACGGACCGATGCCGCCACTCACCCCCTTCCCTAAACCCAACCGACAGTGTTTTCAAAAGCAATCCAGAAAAAGAAAAGCCCTAGCCTGATTTTTACCACGTTTTCAGATCTTACCACGTTCTCACTCTGTTATTTACTTGTTTATATATTTTTTTGCCTTTTTAAAAAAAATATATATATATTTTTTACCTGCTTTCTGGAACCGTTCTTCGCCGGACCCGAACCCTGTCGTTACGGTCAAATCATCTCTGCTTCTCAAGTCCGTCAATGTATTATTATTATTATTATTGTTATTATTGTAATTATTACTATTTTATCTCTATATAGATTCCTTCCTTTTCTTTTCTTGATTCTTTTTTTATCTTCCTAACTTTCATGATTATTATTTCCATTAATTTATTCCATATCTTGGGGCGTCACGGTGGCGCAGTGGAAAGCACGATCGCCTCACAGCAAGAAGGTCACTGGTTCGAGCCTCGGCTGGGTCAGTTGGCATTTCTGTGTGAAGTTTGCATGTTCTCCCTGTGATCGCATGGGTTTCCTCCGGGTGCTCCGGTTTCCCCCACAAGTCCAAAGACATGTGGTATAGGTGAATTGGGTAAGCTAAATTGTCCGTAGTGTATGTGTGTGAATGAGAGTGTATGGATGTTTTCCAGTGATGGGTTGCAGCTGGAAGGGCATCCGCTGCGTAAAACATATGGTGGATAAGTTGGCGGTTCATTCTGCTGTGGCGACCCCAGATTAATAAAGGGACTAAGCTGAAAAGAAAATGAATGAATGAATGAATGAATGTATTCCATATCTTCTGTAGCCCTTTTATTATTTCACTTCCACACTTTTTCCTCGATTATTTTTCTTTTGGTTTTTCTTGGTTCTTCTTTATCACACTTTCTCTTGTGTCCTCTTTTATTATTCCCTTTCTGTTAGTCTTTATTGATTTTTTTCATTTATCTGTTTTCTTTTCGTCTTTCATTTTTATTTCGTTTTCTTTTTTTTCTTTCTGACTGTCATCCATTTAGCCACTGATGATCCTTTTTTTTTATTACTTATACTTTTTTTTGGCTTATTATTATTTGACTCTTTCTTGGTTTCTTTAGCTTTTTCTTAATGTTTTGCCACTCGTTCTGTTCTTCTTTCAGAGTTCTTCTTTCATCCATTCTTTTTGTTCTCTTCATACTTTTACTTCCACAGATTCTTAATTCTTTCTTTCTTTTCTTCTTTCTTGTTTTATTCCTTCCTGCTTCTTTCACTCTTCCTGTCTTCTGAACTTTCTTGTTTCTTTTTGGTCTTTGTTTTCATTTATATGCTTTTGTATTTTCTTTTTCTCCATCTCCACTTGGATTGTTTTTTAATTCGATCAATTAGATTTTTCTTGATTTTTATTCTTGCTTTATGCTCACTCTCATTTGCTTTTTTCTTGCAATATTTGCTTAGATTTTTTGGGGCTTTCTTTTAAATGTACTCTTGCTTTGCTCATTGTTTCTGTCTTTTTCCACTCATTCTTTTTCTTTTTTCTCCCCTTCACCCCTTGCCATATTTGAAAAACAACAATGCAAAAAAGAAGTGAAGGAAAATTCAATTTCATCCTGCCGTGTTTTATCTTGTGGGATGAACCGTGACCTTTTTCCACCCATAATATGAGCTTAAAATAATAAGTCACGTTTGGACGGATATGAAAACAGACACTTTGTTGTATGATCATATTACACCTCTAATCCTCAGTCACTGGCCAGACATCGGGTCATCTGTAAAATGACCGTCAGTTGACATCTAAAGTCATTTCTGACGTCTGCCATAAAATCATCTAAAAGACTCAGTTAAAAAATAAATAAAAAAAGAATAAAATCAGAGAGATATTATATATTATATGACAGCTTCAACACACATAGAGATTTTTTTTAACAGGTCCTTTTATCCACAGGATGAGAAAAGCAATTTACAAAACAGATGCTAATATAATTAGATCCTTTTTATAGCTGTTTTTTCCCTCTTTATCTTGTTTCTTATCATTATAGCTTCTTAAAAAGAATATGAACTCAATTAAATGTTATATTGACAATTTTTGAATTCCCATACACTCAAAAAAGACTTTTGCTGCTTGTTCAACTACTCATTTACAGTTTTTCTCAGTCGCTTTGGTACATTTCTCAAATCAGAATTGAAATTCTCAAAACTACCTGTTCAGTCTTCAGATCATTGTGTAGCTTGTGCGCGTCAAAAAAAGCAGTTTCTCATCCTTTGAACAAGTTGCAAATGCTTTTGTACATCCATGCAAATGATTGTGCAATTCTCTGATGTTTTTCTTGCTTATTAATTGCTTATATCATTTTGATCAAAATGCATTATTTTATCATTTAAGCATTTAATCATTTGTTAATGGCTGAAGTCTTTACATGCAAAATGGCTGAACAAGTTGTCATAATATTTTGTCGTAATGCATATTTCTATACATTTCAATTAGACTTTTTTTCTAAATCTGTACAATCGGCCAATTTTTTTCCCAGATGAATCTTGACTTTTCCTAAAGGAGATTGTCATACGTTCACATTTCTACTTTTGTAATTTGTCAACAAATTACAGTGCAAACAGCAAAAACAATAATAAAAAATCGCAAGAGACTGCAGGTAATCCATGTTGTTAAGCTATTTGTACACGTTGTTTTGGGAAATGCACTTACTGTTTTGCAAATTTCAATTGTCATTTGAGAAATGTACCAAAGCACCTGAGAAAAACTGTAACATTAGTTAAAACAACACAATTCTTAAGGTTTTTGGGACAACTTAATCGTTTTATGTTCAACCCACTTAAAATTTGTAAAAACGATAAAGTTAACTAACGCCGAGTTCAGACTGCATGATTTTAGCCCCGATTTTGACTCGTCGACAGGTTTTGAGAAATCGCTGACAAATGGCTCAAATCACAGGCAAATCGTGCTCGTTCACGTGAATAACAATCACACAGTGTGAACTATCAAAGACGCGATCTGAAAGAATCACCAATAAGTTGCCAACTCGGCATGCTAAATATCAAAAAACCATTCAAAATCATGCCGTGTGAAATGTGTTCTGATTGAAAATAACATCGGCGATCACCTACAGCCACTGAGAGAGCAGCATCCACTAGTATGGGTATCTGCAGGCCAGCAGGAGGTTGGCGGAGAAGTTAGGGCTTCTTTTTGGTTTATTTGGATCCAAGAAATGGAGGAAAAACTAGTGTAAATTTGACAGGAGCACCCATGTCTGTTTGACGTTTCATCTGAGCTATACCACAACCGGGTCCAAAAAGAAAAAAGTTGACAAGAAATTTCTAATTCGCTTAAAAACCCAGAGGAGCAAAATAAGTACATTTTCTACCCCACTAAAGGCTTCTTTCTCATTATGTAGTTAATAACAAAAGATATACTACATGACATCGCGTTGTTTTCATGTCACTTCTCGCATGTGTTTGGTTGTGAGATGTAGTCTGCAGACCGAGACAAAGATGTCAGCGATTCTCCTATTGTAAAGTCATGCAGTGTGAAACCCCCTGTCGCCGATCCATCTTGCAGTGTAAACACAGCAGCGATGGCACGCTACCCCAGATGGTCATGCAGTGTGAAAACATCTGTGACGTAACTACTTTGAAAATCCTGCAGTCTGAACTCGGCATTAATCGAATTGTGTGGAACCCAGCATTTTTAGAGTGTACATTCAAAAAAGGGAGTTCACACGTAGCTGATGATTGATTATAAAACATGCTTGGCATGCTGTCCCAGGAGAGAGCTCAGGTAGATCTGGAGAACTCCCCTGCTTGTTTATGGCTAATAACAAATTAGGGATTGTTGTGGAGAGATATACTGCTGACTAAGAGCTCATCTGTGGTGGCAATTTGGTTTAGTCAATTCACGTATGTTGCATGTCGGTGAGAGGAACCTGGGGGAAACTCGCGCTAGCACGAGGAGAACATGCAAACTCCACACAGAAACGTTGACTGGCCTGGTAAGGACTTGAACCAGTGACATTCCTTCGGTGAGGCAACAGTGCTAACCACTGAGCTGCCATGCTGCCCTATCTAGGAAAAGGGAGGAGGAGTAGGGGTGGAAGGGGGGATTCTTCAAAACGAAGATAACTGAGGTATGAAACTCAGGTTATTTATGGTGACTTAGGAATCGTCTGATTGGTGAATTATGTGTTAGCTAATGCGGGACCAGCCGTGGTCAATCATAAGCACGTGATCCTCTCGAAATTAGTTTATAAGTGAAGTTTATTTATAAACTAATTTCGAGAGGATCACGTGCTTATGATTGTTCTCAGCTAGTCCCAAATCAGCTCACGATTGATTCTCCAATCAGATGATTCCTAACTCACTATAAATATCCAGAGTTTTCTTATCTCAATATCTTCATCTTGAAGAATCCTCCCCCCTACCCACCCCTACTCCCTCTCCTTTCTAGATGGGTGACACGGCAGCCCAGTGATTAGCACTGTTGCCTCACAGCAAGAATGTCTCCGGTTAAAGTCCCTTCTAAACCAGTTGACATTTCTGTGCGGAGTTTGCTCGTTCTCCCCATGTTCGAGTGGGTTTTCCCTGGGTTCTCCGGTTTCCTCCCACAGTCCAAAAATCACGCAATCTAAGTACATCAAGCATACCAAATTGATACCATAGCCAAGCTCTTAGCGAGTACACCTCTCCTCAGCCATCCTATATCTGTCATTAGCCAGAAATGAGCTGGGGTAGAGTTCATTGAGATCTACCTGAGCTCAAACTCCCCTCTCGCCCTGCAAACGGGAGAAAGCCCAGGGCTCGAGGATTTTAAAAGCTCAGGGCTCTCTCCCGGAACAGCATGCCAAGCAAGCTTTATTATCAATCATCAGCTAAGTGTGAACTCTTGAAATAAACTTCACTTGTTCAAACTACTTATTTAGAATGAGTTGAAACAACACAATTCTTAAAGTTTTTTTGGACAGCTTAATTTTATGTTCAACCCATTTAAATTTGTTAAAACGATTAAGTTGATTTGTGTTGGGACAAGATGAAGGAATTGTATGGAACCCAGCATTTTGTTTACAGTGTAGTATACTGTACACGTTGTATGATCTTTAAAAATAATTCAGATACATTTGTGGCAGAGTCACTAATAGATGAGCTCAGTGATTTATAGAAATAACAATGGAACGTTATCATGGGACCCGGGATGGAAACATTTACCAGTCGAATTATTATAAGAGCTATGTTAAGCCTCGGAATAAGTTTAATGCCCACAGATGTTGAAGCTGAAGTAGGGCATTCAGATACAATAGTGCGGTAAAAAGGGTCCCATGGTAAATCCTCTCACATCTCCCTTTTGACACACAGTGGGAGCTCACAACAACAACACGAGCCCCCGCATGCTAATTAACCGCTGAATGCTCCATCTTAATTGGGTGTTCAATAAAACATGAGGAAGGCTCTTAACGAGACGCGACGATCATTAGTAAGAAGTTGATTACATTGTGTTGATTAATACAATTACTAATGACCAGCAGTGTATGGAGAGCTCCAGATAGGATCCAGTATGGGAATAAATTCTCTCGATAGATTGTTTGGGGGTTCTGTGTGTAAGCAGTGTGCGAATTCTGCAATGGTTTTTGTTGGGTCAACTTTTAAAAGGGTTTTCTGTAGGTGTTTTTTGCTGGATATTCTGAGATTAAACTCAAATAGTTGTTTGGCATGCAGAATAATTAGCTAATTGTATTTAAAAGTTTACTAGTAAGACTTTTAGTAATTATAAAAGTATGTAATCTGATGAATCAACATTAGGATTTTAGGTTTTTTACATTTTTTTTTTTTTTTACATTTTACACCGCCCTTGTGACTGAAGGGTGAAATATGACCATTGACCATTTTGACAGCAGAAAAAAAAAACTAAATTGTTTATTTTTTTTTTGTCTTTTTTTTTTCCTAAAAATTATCCCAACATAAGAAAAAAAAAATATATCTGTTTCTATAAAGGCTGTACCACATATAGGGTACAACGATTGCCTTCTTGGGTGTCAATTGGATGGATGGATGGATGGATGGATGGATGGATGGATG
>CAIGQV010018201.1:3662327-3697863 GCA_903798115.1 Danio jaintianensis | reverse complement strand
GATGGATAGATGGATAGGTAGGTAGGTAGGAAGATGGATGGATGGATGGAAAATTGAAAGATGGATGGATGGAAAATAGATAGATGGATAGATTATGGATGGATGGAAAATTGATTTGATTGATGGATGGATGGAAAATTGATAAATAGATAGATCGATAGATAGATAGATAGATAGATGGAAAATTGAAAGATGGATGGATGGATGAAAAATTGATGGATGGATAGATGGAAAATGGATAGATGGGTGGATGGATGGAAAATTGATAGATGGATGTATGGATGGAAAATAGATAGATATATAAATGGGTGAATGGATGGATGAATATGTGCGTGTGTTTATTAAATCATGCTGGTAATGTCCATTTTTTAGTACAAGCAAAAACATTGTTCTCATGTTTGTCTCTTTAAAACCAAAGCTGCTTCCCGGCACTTTTAGGAAGGTGGGCGGGTTCTTTGTCTAGAAAAATCTGTAGACAAAACACCTGTTTGTTTGTTTTATTACATTTATTGAACAAAGAAATGGCTGTTCTTCATCATGAATGTTTATAATCCTCATGCATTTTCAAGCCAAGTCGGTTTAAACTCGAGTGCACACATAAGTTGCGTACACATTCACAATACACAGAAAAATGGCAGTCAGATGGCACATTATGTGTAAGTATTTATCATTAGCATCTTATTGCATTTAAATGATTAAATACACAAAAGGCTATATAATATAAGTTTATATTATACAAAAATTCACAGTAATGCCTATGAAGTTAAACAGCTGCTAAGATAATCATGTTTTATTAGAATTACTAATACTATTTACTAGAATTACAGCATCATAATACAGTATATATGTCCTGCTGTCTGTGCTAATAAGATGAATCAAACTAGAAACTAAATGTACTCACTGCTCTTGAGGGAATAACATTAGTAGCTTAAATAGCAGTGATTCTCATTCAAATGGTCTGCAGTCATGAGCAGGGCTTGTGATGTCACAGTTGGGGGAAATATGGGACAGTGTATTTTTAGAAACTACTTCTGATTTTTGAGAATTGTAAAAATGGAGTGGGTGGAATTTTACCATTTATATGCTGGTTGTTTACACACACTGTGGACACATCAGTGTTTAGACGCTATGTAGAAGGGAATTTAGCATAATAGGGTGACTATAATAGGGTACATAATAGTGTAACCACAGATACAGGGACACTGGAGCGTTTTAAAGCCGTGATTCATCAGCGGATCGCTCGTATGTCAGCTTATAGACAAACCAGCTGATCGACGTGACTTTGAAACGCTCCAGTGTCCCTGTATCTGTGGTTACACTCAGTAAACAGCGGTGAGTTTGGTGAACTGAGGACCTTCACGGCCAATCACAGTCATTTCTGTTGAGCACGTGAACACAATGGTAAATCAGCGCTGTTTAAGATCGTGCTCAATGTTAGCAGGAAATGGATGTTTTTAAAAGTTCAGTATCGATTGGTACCGAATTCCAGTGTCGTGACAACCCTAATTTGAAGCTAAATATGTGAGCTTGTATGCATTTTCATGTACAGCAGCTGGTGACAAAACTCTGTCATTCATCTCAGCCAAACACATTCTCCATATCTCCATAGACACTGGCACATAACCGTCTTTTGCCGGGCATAATGTATGAATGACAGACAAGCCTAAACTGTACTTTTCATCCATCTACAGGCATCTTTAAATTGGAAAATAAAGTCTGGGCTCATTATGCCCGTGTCCTTGATGGCACGATGGCACCTTGAAGGAGCATGTCATGCTGAAGTAGTTTTAATGGAGCTTAATCTATGGAAAGATGCCGCGTTTAGCCTGCTAGCACTGAAGCGTTCATAGCAAAAGACGCTATAGTCTCCTCGTAATGAGGCTGTAGCTCTCAGCGGCAGCGCAGACAGAGGAAATATGGATATGCGTATCAATAATTCATGTTGTTGTCTGGTAGTATTGATTGCACTCTGCGGAGAGAAGATTCCTCAAACATGAAAGTCGACGAAGTTTCATTTAAAACTGAAGAGGAGGACAGTCAGTGGAGAAATGAATTATAATTACACTTGTGGCGTTTTTTTCCACAAAGGCGGAGAGCTAATTTTGGGCTGTTTCTGTATTCCTTGACTCTCCCGATTGTCCTTCTGAGTCTAATCTCAAGCCCTTATGGACTTTGACAGCGAATATGATATTGTACTCTGAAAAGAACGAGTCAATCGAAAAGCGATCCTTAAACCAAGAGCGTTCGAGTTTCTTTTAACTCATAGAATATTAATGACGCTCTCGTCAATACTAAAAGTTTGCACGATGCATTTTGAAAGCTTTATGAAGACTTCAGTTAAGTGTAAACACACTTATGGGTTGATTTTAAAATGATGGTGTCTACCTTGCTTTTTAAAAATTCAACGCTTGCTTGTGATGTATTGATCATTTGTATTTGCATGTATATTTATCTGCTTTACCTTGATCAAACTTGTATTGAAGCTCTGACCATTCAGAAATGTTCCATGTGATTGAACACAAGCTATTTACAGTATGTAATTCTTGACTCTAGAATCTGGCAATATGTTACATATCATGATACAAGGGTTTCGATACTATATATTGCGATACACTACGATATTGTAAGCCAAGTGATATATTGGATATTTTTATTATTTTATAGATATGCTTTTATGAAAATTTTCATTAAGAACACACCATCATATCCATTTAATCAGAGCATTTTTCACTAATCAGTCCCATTGACATTGGATGTCCCTTAACAATGCTTTTTGCAGTATGGTTAAAGACAAAAAAACAGCTTGCAGTATTCTTTATTTAGAGTAAATGTATACAATTTAAGATGGTTTAAACAGACCGTGTGTGTGTGCGTGTGTGTTTACTATAATAGATTTAGTTTACAAATGTAATGTACATGTCCCCCACAAGTTCAAAGACATGCACTATTGGTGAATTGGGTAAGCTAAATTGTCCGTAGTGTATGTGTGTGAATAAGTGTGTATGGATGTTTCCCAGTGATGGGTTGCAGCTGGAAGGGCATCCGCTGCTTAAAACATATGCTGGATAAGTTGGCGGTTCATTCTGCTGTGGCGACCCCAGATTAATAAAGGGACTAAACCGAAAAGAAAATGAATGAATGAATGAATGAATGAATGTAATGTACATGGTCATAACTTGTGCGTAAATGTTTCTGCCTAGTATCAATGAATAATCAATGAAAAAGTGCTTGCAGGATGTGTGTGTGGCACTGAAATAATGCAATGAACATTAATTGACAACATGTCATTAAACCTCATACTACATAACTGATAAAAAAAATAGTAATCAAATCTAGCTATTTCACTGAACTAAACTTAACTGAACTTCAACTCTGAAATCTGGACTTTACTAGAACTATGTTAAGCTGCTTTGACACAATCTACATTGTAAAAAGCGCTATATAGATAAACATGAATTGAATTGAATTATTTCAAAGAACAAGTATAGTTCAAAAGTGCAATAAAAAAAATTAATTTTGAAAATGTGAGTTTACTTATTTTTACTTACAAAGCTGTACATTTAACTGTTTTACTGTAAAAATACATGAGGTGCTCCATTAGATATATGACAAATGTTTACCATGTAATACAAGAACATACTATACAATAGTTTTTATAGTTATTATAAAAGAGTTTTATACCTATTAAATTATATATATTTTTTAATGGAGATTTTAAAATCAGCTTTCTTTGTATTGCTTTTGGACACTGCATAAAATGTAAAAAAAATAGATAAATAAAAAAATTTTTAAAAGTATATTTTTACTATATATATATTAGTAAAAAATATACACGCACACACACACACACTACCGGTCAAAGGTTTGGGGTCAGTAGGATTTGTAAATGTTTTAAAATAAGCTTCTCCTGCTCACCAAGGCTGCATTTATTTCATCAAAAATACAATACACATTGTAAAATTGTGAAAAGTTATTGCACTATAAAATAACTGTTCAAAAGTAGTTTAGAATTTAATCATTTATTCCAGTGATTTTAAAGATGAATTTTCAGCTTCATTACTCCAGTCATCAGTCACATGATCCTTCAGAATTCACTCTAATATTAATTATTAATATTATTATTATTAATATTATTATTAATGGTAATAGTAATAAAAGCAATAATGACTGAAGTAATTTTATTTGTAACTACATACAATAAGAAAGCAGTTATTTAAAATTGTAATAAATATTTAACTATTTAAATAATTTTTTTTACATTTGAATAAATGTAATAGATGAACAGATTTTAATTTTCTTTAAAAAAAAAAAAAAAAAAAAAAATGACCCCAAACTTTTGACCAGTAGTGTATACAGCTTCCAGCATAAAAATAAGAAGCACAATAATTTTCACCATAGATGATTCAGATAATATTTCTACAGGAGTGTGAATTGTATTATGCGTTTGTGATGCATGTATTATTTTGTTCTTATGTTTTTTTTGCTCAATTCCAATCCATCACCATCTTCAGGACTCCATCTTAACCTGTTGAATCTGAGGCTGGTATCCATCCTTTGAGTAATAGTCTTTCGGCCATGGCAGGGCCCATATTTTGGGCTGGGTTATTGATCGTGGTCTCCTGTGAGATTAGCCGTATTACCCTCTCCCTAATTGAGACTTGCACTTTAAGTGGATCCCCGCAGAGGAGATTTAAAATTCCATTAACGCCATCCACAATGTCTGGACTAGAGAAAGACGGCCAGGATTTGATCATTGTCCAAACGCTTTTGGAGGTAATTGATGATAAAAAAACGAGCCTGTCGCAGTGCAGTGATTGATAACACTGATGGACTAATTACACACTTACTTTTCTTTCCATTCCTTGTCATTCTTATGAGAGAGACCACTCGGCTTTTTCCACACCAAATGCTACAGATGAGAAAAAAGGATCATAGCTTTCTCTCAGGTCACTGGACGAGAACATAAATGGTCTGGATTAAACTTATTGACTTATTGTGCATGGCAAACCTGATGGATGAACTAATCAGAGAACTCAAATCAGTAAAATAACACAGACGAGACGGCGTCTGAGGTGACTTTCATGGTTCTCCAGGCTGTATGCTCATCTTCTGTCAGAAAAGTGAAGATTATGGGGAAATTATCAACATTGAGAACTGAGAAATGGCTTTTATTTAAACACTAGTTCCATTAGGAAAAGAAACCAAAAAAAGAAATATATTTTTTATTTTATTTAATTTTATTTAAAGTAATTTAAATAAATTTGAATTTTACTTTACTTTAATTTAATTCTAATCAATTTAATAAAATTGTTAAAAATTTAATTTCTTTTGTTTTTAAACTCCAAATAAAATTTATATTTATTTAATTTTATTTGCATTTATTTCAATAAATTTTACTTTGATTTACTTTAATTCAATTAATTTATTGTAATTTTTTATTTTATTGTAATTTAATTTTAAAAAGTAAAACAAATTTTTCTTTTCAATTAAAACAATTTAAATTAAAATTTAATTAAATGTAAAAATCGAATAAAAATCTAATAAAATTATACAATAATTAAATAAAATAAAATAATACAGAATTTTTCTAAAAGTGTAAATATTTATAAAATTGTAAACAGTAAATGTAATTGTAAAATGTCGAATTTTCAAACTTAAATTATAAAATTGATTTAAGTTCATTAAAAACAAATAAATAAAACTAAAGAATTTGAGAGAAAGTAAAACTTCAGAAAAATAAAGCTGATTTCTAAAACTAAGGATCTAGATTTATGCATCATATGTGCTGCAAACACACTTTACTTGCAATAATTTAAATAAACTATTGGCAAAATGTATACATTTTCACATTGTTAATATTAGATTTGCATAGGCTAATGGTCATGAACTAACCATGAGACAATATTTGACAGTTCATTATTGAGTTTGAATTATAGTTAATTAATGTTCATTCATAATACATAAATGGTAAATAATAATTGTTGAAATATAGTGTACATAACTTCGCTTTATCCAGGAATAACACATGCATGTGAAAGTACTGCTCTATCGGTTCGTAATTTATTTATCATTAGCTAAAGTTAAATGAATATTGTTCAAAATCCAAAATGTATTTTTGATTTTGTTAAATCTCATTCAAATCCTAAATGTTCTCATTTGCCAACAGATCTCTGTTAAGGAAACAAGAAATACAGCTCTTCCTTCAGAAGCACTAAATGATTCATCGTGGGAATCATTTAAAACAAAGCTAAAGAATCAGAACAGGTCTCACCGTTCTCATCCCTATAAACTGTTAAACTGGTTCATTTCATGTTGTCTCAGCGATGTGTTTTCACTAAAGCATTTGTCATTTTGCAGTACTATCTGGCCCAAACAGACAATCTTTTTAAAAACATGATGATGATTTATTGGCAGCTCTGATGGAGTTTTGTAGCAAGCATAAAACACAGCGATTGTTTGAGAGAATTAAAGAAACGTTTATTTTCCAAATTCACTGGCCAACTAATTAACTTTGTTTGAAAGATCTTTACATTTTCTGAAGATATGTGGCATTTGCTCAGTATTTGAGCAGTTGAAAGGGTGCTGCTTGATGTTTGATGATGTTGGTTGTTGTGATAGTAGCCATCTGGATGTAAAAATTGTATAGTTTTAGCTCATATTGCTTGTCATAGTGGATGACAACAAACGTCCAAGTAGGGTTGTCACGATTTGATACCAATCGATACTGAAATTTTAAAAACTAACATTTGTGCGCTGTTGAGCACTTTCTTAAACACTTAAAAAATTAGTTGAAACAACAAGAAATGTTTCAAGGGGACCCAAAAACGTGATGGACCTGGCTGGGATTTGCTTATTGTGCCGTGACTATTGCTCAGTGAAGTTGTAGGTGATGTTTGAAAGGTGAGTTTGTTTTTTTTGTTTTTTTGTTTGTTTGTTTATTTTAACATCCTCATTACACCATTTCCTTGTCTTTTGTATATTATTAGCCTAAAAAAAACATAACCTAAATAGCTGGGTCCGTTACGTTTTAGGGTCCCCTTTGAAACATTTCCATTGTGTTCCGTGCTATTTGCATGTGTTGTGAGAAAATGCAGCACGTTTTTTTAACTGTGTTTGCATTGTGAGAATTTGCAACACGTTGTAGCGATATTTGGCTGATAAAATGGGTTGGGCGCGAGGGGTAGAAAACCCCACTACAGTTTCTCAAATAATTCAATTTAAGAAATTTTTTTTTTAAGTTTTAACAACTGTATGATTTAATCAAATAGACCAAAATCAAATGTTCAATCAAGTAAATCAAATATATTAATAAAGGAGAAAAAACAAAAACAAAGCAAACCAGCTTTAACTTCAACACATTTTAGTTCAACTCATCTAAAACCAAGCAAACTTAAATTTCCAGGCCAAATTGCTGTCAAACCGATGAGGATCTTAATTTGCTGGCGTTTTTTCTGTAATTGCATGTTTTCTAAAAGGTCTCGTGAAGTGCTTTGAAATGTGCATTTTGATGTAATCTCAACCGAAGCATGAAGAGAGGGTTGGACGTAGTTTAGCTCCTCCCCTTTTTATAAAACAGCCAATAGCGTTTGTTTTATCACCGCTCTGCCAGTGAGAGTGGTTGAGCTCAAGCGAATCAAATGAGAAGCGTCTTAAAGGGGGCGGGGCATGTCCGATACTAGAGAACATTTGATTGGTCAGAAGATTTGATGAGAAACTTAAGTATGAGGTGATGTGAATAAAACCGTTGATCCATTTAGATGGAAGTGACAAACTACAAGCTTTAAATGTTGATATCAGGTTTATATCTTCTAAACGCGAATGTTGTCACTGTTTTAGAGCACAGTAGCTTATAGATATCCTAAAAACTAACAATACTGATACTAACATCTAAAAAGCTTTATTTTAATTTCATGGGACCTCTAAATTTTAGCACGTTTAAGATCTCTCGGCCACCGTACAAAAAAGAAGAATCAAAATACAGCTGTTGATGTAGTCTTCGTTTATTTCTTTATTTCTACCTTTCTGATATATTAAAGGACAGCAGCTGTCTGTCGTAACTTATCGGCTGTACTTTTCTCTCTATGAGCTTTTGATTTGTGTTGTTGGCGTCTGTGTCTTGGTCTTGTCTGTGGTCTTAAGTGGTCTCTTCAGTTGACAAGTGTGATTTCAGAGACCTCGCCAACACTAGTTCCTCTCCTCAGCATTGTGTGAGTGAATCATACCTTATTTTCACTTCTCCAGAGATGGACATGCTGAGAAAAATATTACACCTTCATATTACTGCTTATGAAGAAAGTCAGGTTGCATCCTGCATCATTAGGTTCATTTTGCCATGAACACTCGGGATTTAGTATAGTAATGAATATGTATATGACAATGTTGATGTATTTGGTCTTGGTGGTATAGATCTGCTACGCTGCTGCTGCTTTGATTATTATGGCAGAGCAAGTACCGAGACCTGCTACTGCCAGTATATACACAGACATGCCGTCTGAGAAGATAACACACTGCTGCTGCAAATATAATATATATGTAACCCCCGTAGCAGATCTAACACAGGTGGAGCTTGGGTTGAGGAGGGTCTCTGAAAATGCGCTGCAGATAACAGCGTAAAACAACATGGAGCATTTAAACTGATGAGGAGCAAGCTTATTGGCTGCCGAGGTGGCAGCAACCAATCTCCTACGCTGTGTAGTTAATGACGCAGGAGCATGTTAGGTGACCTATCAACCTGCGCGCGCAAAGAGTTTTATGGCAGAATTTTCACTACAGTATATTAGGGGTGTACAATACAATTATATTTGATCAGACAATCTCATTAACAATTTTTTTTTTCAGTTATGATAATTAAACATGATTTTTCACATTATTTTTTGTGCTGGTATCATAGCAGGTCACGAATATACAGTATAACACAGCAAGGAATTTTTACAGGGGGGCTAATAATTCTGACTTCAACTGTATACTGTAAATATGAAGACACTAAATTGGCGATTCACTAAATCATTCATCCAAATAATGCATTAAAAACAGATGATTTCTTTAGAAAATGTTTATTTAGAACATAAATCATCTATTCACTTTATGAATAGATGAGTGAATCGTAGGTTCACTCGATTCATTCAAAAGTAGATTCATTCAGGAATGAAATCATTGTTTTAAGACATATATTACTTATATAAGACAAATATTCTGCTCAGGCTTTGTTGAGAACTCTTTTGTTTGGCAAACAAGAAAAAAGGCAGGATTTTGTCTAAAATTTGTTAGCTCGCTTGCTGTTAACTTGCTAATTAATGTAAAAAACCAATTTGTGATTGCACTCATTCCCTGATGGCACTTTTTGCTTGTGTAATATTACTTAACGTCATATCTGAAAATATACAAATATTTGTTTTTGCTTTTAAAAATGTAATCATAGGTCCGTTCTAGCTGCATTCTAATAAGCTTGATCACGCAGCGAATGCTTTTGGACTCTGGAGATGTGTTTTTGTTGTTGACAGTGCCAGTTCACACATACTTAACAGTTAAAAGCACTTTGCAGTTTTTAAAAACTGCAACAAAACCAAATTTTTAAAACTGGAACAAAATATGTTTTTGATGATGTTTGGTTGCACTGATGGGGTTCTGAAAGACTCTTTTATGGAACAGGAGTTAGGTGGAATATATACCTTATGATTCTCATTTATAAATCTCTAGCGCTAGTTAACATTACTGAGTAACATAACCAGTTATTATAACTTAACATTTCCCCCCTATAATCATATCCCATTGGATAAAATTCCATCCAATTTTGAAGTTGGACCAATTTAACTTTAAAAGTTATTTTAACTTGCATTAATTAAGCTGACTTAAAACATCAAGTTAAAATTGAGTTAACTTAAAAAAATAAGTTTGAACCTGATTAACTTAGTAAAATAAGTTAACATGAATATATGTTGTCATGACTTTTTAATCATGTTTTTTTTTTTTTTACAGTGTACACGGTATACAGCTGAAGATACAGAATTTTTAATTTAAATGAATATTGTGAATCCCATTTCAGTAATTTTAACTATTAAAATTATGTATTTGCACTTAAAATAAAGTTTTTGAAAGTATCTTAACATTGGTTTAACTGTACAGGAACCACTGACCAAAAAATAAAATAAATTAATACAAATGACTTATTTCTTAATTGTTGCTTAAAATGTTTCAGTTGAATCAGATTTACCTTACAAGTAATTTGTTTACATTAAATAAAGCTTGATTTTTTTTTTATTTTTTTTTTCAGTCAATTTAATCTTTTGCAACATAAAATATGATGGTCAGTTGGCATTTCTGTGTGGAATTCGCATGTTCTTCTTGTGTTCGTGTGGGTTTCCTCCGGGTGCTCCGGTTTACCCCACAGTCCAAACACATGCGCTATAGGTAAATTGAGTACACAAAATTGGTCGTAGTCCAATAGTCGAGGTCCCGGAACAAATCGGGGTAACGGATCTGGCATGTGACCAGAGGGAGAGAGAGGTAACGGAGCATTCGCACGATCAAATTGGTGGGCCAATTTAAGTGAATTACAGCTTGCATTAGTAACTTTCATAGTGTGCATGTACTGTAAAAACTATTTTTGTTTTTATTTTATTACAATATTTATGTATAAAATGTTTTCTTCGCTGTAAACCTATTATGAAAATGTATCTAAATTTATGCAAAGGAAACTACAAGGACGCACTGTCTTGTCACGTAAACTAGGCGGGCACGTATTGGTCTTTTTATTATTATTATTTTTTTTTATACTTTATTATTATTTGGGTTTTTTTGCTTCTAAAATACTTGTTAAATGAGTTTGAATGATTGTTTCATCTTCTTTTTTTGTCAACAGGTCAGTTTGAACCCTTGATATCACCTATAGCCTATAATTATAGCCTTAAAGTTATTGACATCATCATCATTACTTATATGTGTTTTAAATTAAGTTTATGCAAGCTACAAGTCTGCAGGAGAATGTTTTTTATTGGCTTGTGAGGAGGAGGATCGGTAAAATGAGGTTTTAAATTAAGCCCTGGTTGTAGTGTATGAGTGTGTGTGTGAATGTGAGAATGTATGGGTGTTTCCCAGTATTGGGTTGCGGCTGGAAGGGCATCTGCTGTGTAAAACACATGCTGGAATAGTTGGCGGTTCATTACCCTTTGGTGACCCCTAATAAATAAAGGACTAAGCAAAAGGAAAATGATTTTTAGTAAGTTAAAGTAACATAAAATCACATTTTGCCATGACTTTTTGATCACATAATTTTTACAGCATAATAAAGCAGTGTCAAATGGCTTTGGTTTACTGTTCAAATTGTATATTACACCAAACTTAGCCTTTTAATGTTAATCAATTGCCCGTTTTGCATTTGCTAATAGATGTAGATCCAACTTTCAGCTAAATTTAATACACATTCAGGATCATAGTTCGTTCGTTTAGCTAAATTTAGAACGCTGAGCAGTTTGGACTGTGTGTGTGTGCGTGAGAGAGATGAAGTGCTGGGCAGTGTCATTTCATCAATAATAATGTGTTTCAGTTCAAGGTAAATGCATATCTCTCGTCCGTCTACCACTGGACCCCTCCCTCGGGATCCCTATCTAATCATAAAAGCTATATTACCATTCCTCTCTATCATTTCAACCTAGCGGGGCACTTCATATTAGTACTGAAAGCTAAATCCGTCTAACGTCTTTGCGGGCAGAATGCCAGGCTTCATTTAAAGCAGTGTTTCGCTCTCCTCATGTGGTCTCCAGATTGGCTGGTGAAATACTATGTAAATGAGGGGTTGGAGAAAAAAAAAAGTTTGGGCTCGAAATGTATGGCGTAATGTATCATTTTCAATAACAATAACATTTGTACATCTATTGTAGCTAAGTTAAATGTATTGTGACATTTATTTGACTTATGTATATGATACATGTCTTATCTTTCTTTGAGTTGTTCTATGTTGTCACCATGATGCTAAAGAATTGATATTTTAATAGAAATTCTAACAATTTTGAAAAAAGTGTCATTTTCTCCCAATTTAACCTTTGTATGTCCTTTGGCTTTTTCTCTGGGGGATTTTGGGATCTCTCGAGTGTAAGGGTGCTTTCACACATAGACGTTTGTTTGGGAACCTGGCACGTTTGCACCCTTACCTCGCTTCGTTTGGGCATATGTGAAGCTTCCAATCACGCTCAGATCCGCGGCAAAACAATTGGTCTGAGATCGCATGAATGAGGTGGTCTTGACTCTTGGCTCGGTTAAAACAAACTCTGGAGCAATTCTGTTGTGGTGAGAAAGCAATGCAATCCAGCGAACTAGCCAACCAGAATATATCACAGTGTGTATTATCCACTTGTTAAGTTGTGACATATGGAATACTGTTTACAGGTCCAAGCCGCTACTAAGTTGAACTGAAAAAAATATTTGTTTGAATATTTTTAGTCATATCACACATTAAAGGGAATTTTATATAAAATCATGATGTACACAACAGTCTCTGCATCACAGACATCAATATTTTAACAATTTATTAAACATGAATCACTTTCTGGCCATCTGATATTAGGCATGGTTATATATATTGCGATCATGATTTTCTAAAGTATTACAGTGCTTTGTAAACGTTTATTATTACCATTTGTTGAGCCTCCCCGTACAGTTGGATATAGCCCTTGGTCTTGTAAAATGAGCTTATTTGAAAAAAAAAAAAAAAAGCAGAGTGCTCCTTAAGGTTGTCGGACTCATCAAGAGGCTAGCTTCTGGATGAATGCTCTTAGATATTTTCCTTTGTCTTTCTTTGTCCTCTAAATGAAACATTGTGCATCTCATGACTTGGAAAAGTAATAGGTTGAGTCACCTAGAATAAGGGGCTTCTTCAAAAGTTTCACCTTCAGCTAAAAATCAAAGCAATAACCAAATGCCTTTCAAAATGGCAAATCTACAATCTGCACTTCCAGAGAAAGGCCCACTAATAGGGGCAGAAAAAGAGAATCCGACATCAGTGCTGCTAAAAAACCAGGCTAAGATGGTTTGCTGGTTTGAGTTTAAGAATGGTAGAAATTAACCCTAACCAGCCAAGTAAGACTGGTGTAAAAGTACACTCCACTTTATTTGCAAATAGGCTCATTCACTCTTGAAAAATAACAATAAAATAAAATTATAGATGCTAATGGTCTAATCCGATTCAATGATTTATGCTAAGCTAAGCTAAAAGTGCTCTCTTCAGACCCAGAGATCAACTGAATGGATGCAAAAATGGTAAGACTCAACTTTTAACTCTTTGAGGGTTATAAGATGAGCCTAGTGGAATGTTCCTTAAGCTTGTCGGACTCTTAGAGGCTAGTTTCTTCTGGATGAATGCTCTTTTGCTTGGGTTAAAAAATCAAACTCTCAACAATATGCTGCTCTTTAGATATTTTTCTTTGTCCTCAGCCCAGTTCCTCTAAACGAAACATTGTGCATCTCATGACTTTTAAAAGTAATAGGTTGCAACACCTAGAATGAGGGGCTTCTTCAAAAGCCCTTCAGCTAAAAATCAAATAACCGAATGCCTTACAAAACAGCAAATCTACAATCTGCACTTTCAGAGAAAGTCCCACTGACAGAGGCAGACAAAGGGAATCCGATATCAGTCCTGCTAAATAAAAAATGTGCTGCTAAATACACCAGGCTAAGATGGTTTGCTGGTTTGAGTTAAAGAGCGGTATAAATAAACCCTAACCAGCCAACTAAGACTGGTTTAAAGCAACACTCCACTTTATTTGCAAATATGCTCATTCACTCTTAAAAAAAAAATATATATATATATATAGATGCTAATGGTCTAATCCTATTCAATGATTTATGCTAAGCTAAGCTAAAAGTGCTCTCTTCAGACCCAGAGATCAACTGAATGAAGGCAAAAATGGTAAAACTCAACTTTTAACTCTCAACAATATGCTGCTCTTTAGATATTTTTCTTTGTCTTCAGCCCAGTTCCTCTAAACGAAACATTGTGCGTCTCATGACTTTTAAAAGTAATAGGTTTAGACACCTAGAATGAGGGGATTCTTCAAAACCCCTTCAGCTAAAAATCAAAGCAATAACCCAATGTCTTTCAAAATGGCAAATCTACAATCTGCAAGTCCCACTGACAGAAGCAGACAAAGGGAATCTGACATTGTCCGTTTCGTTTAATGAAAGATTTATATCTGTTTATTGAAAACCAAAAGACATCACGCACGTGCAGAATGCAGAACGCTGTGTTTTCCACGGGTTTTGACCCCTGACTTACCTCAATCACAGGTGTCTGAGAGGAACATGTCTCTGCCACACGTCACCATGAATAAAACAGGCGCGAGCTGAAAGATTCATATGCCGGGTGAGTAGCGTTAACAGTCTTAGCACCATGACATGTCACAGCCTAATGAGTCTGAATGGGATTTTTGCACCTGTCTCTCTGCATTTTAGAGTGTCTGTCCTCTGTTGTCAGGGTCTCGGGGTCCCTGAAAGCTTTCTTGTGTCCCTTCCTGCTTTCCTGATGTACAGTTGTGGCAAACAGGCCATTTTTAAAGGGAATGTGCCTGGAGTGGAGACATTGTTTTGTGATAATCTTAATTTGAGGTGATTTTTTTATTTTTTTATTTAACCCTTAATAACATGATTTGATCCGGTGCAAACTCCGAACTAGGGCTGGGTAATAAATTATATCATATTGAGAATGCAGTATAATTTACGTAAATGACAATGACAACATTTTAGCTCAATATTGAATAATCACACAGCAAAACTAATTATGACAACAGCCGGATGCTGCCATTGCATGCCATTGTTTTTGTGTGAATGAATGACGTAGTTTCCTTTACGACACAAACTCAACCCAACATGTGCTTTTCTGAGATTCACTTTCTGAGAAAAGCTGACATCAAATATGTACTGAATCACAAGGTCTTGGCTACAAATTTAAATACAAGATTGTTTTGAATGAAATAAATTATGACACATATTAAATGCACTTCTCAAGGTGTACTAGTAATAATATCAGCATGATTTCATTGGGAAATTGTCAAAATTGTCAGAAAGTGCTTCACACAGGTGAGTGGGCTTGACAAACCACCTGTAGAAACACTCTTCTCTCCGTATGCACCAGACACTTTACTTAAGCTCCACCTTACAAGGACTCAATAAGGAAAACAATGTTTACCCATCAATGTACCACAACTACTTGTTTTCTTCAACCTTAAAATACCTCTTTTGCACAATATCTTTCACAATATTGTTTTGTCTTATATAAAAGTACTGGTATAGTCTGTCTTAGGTCTAGTGTTTATAATATATGTATAGTTAATACTTAGTATAGTTCGATTACTGCTCTGTTATGTTCGTTATGTATAGGTTAAAAAAAGATCTTACATCCAGTGTTGTTCATATTTATGATTGTTTATTTATGTAGCACCGTAGGACCTGCAGGACACAACATTTCTTTCCACTGTATGTCCACACATGACAATAAAGCTCAACTTGACTTGATTTGACTTGAACTCCACCCCTAAACCCAACCGTCATTGGAGAATGAGCAAATCATACTAAAATGTATGAATGAGATCGTACAAATTCATATGAATAGCCACTAAAGATTGAGATTGCATTGAATAATATAAAGGAATATCATTTAAACAATATATTTTTTCATGTTACACAGTTTTTAGTTTATTTTCTTTGCTTTTATTTTTTCTATTTAATTTTTTCTTTTGGTTTTATTTGATTATAATTTAGTTAAAAATTTTGGGAAATGGAATGGATTTCAAGATGCGCTAAATTTAAAGTGCTATCTTTTCTTATTATGGAGATGTTGAATGCTTGATTCTGATTGGCTGATGATGAACTTTCGAAGGTGTGCAATTACTTAACGTACTAACTAATGTACAGTTGCAATCAGAATTATTAAACCCCCTTAATTTTTTTTTTTCTTTTAAAAATATTTCCCAAATTATGTTTAACAGAGCAAGGATTTTTACAGTATGTCTGATAATATTTTTTCTTCTGGAGAAAGTTTTATTTCTTTTATTTAGGCTAGAATAAAAGCAGTTTTAAATTTTTTAAAAACCATTTTAAAGGTCAAAATTATTAGCCCCTTTAAGCTATATTTTTTTTTCGATTGTCTACAGAACAAACCATCATTATACAATAACTTGACTAATTACCCTATCCTTCCTAGTTAACCTAATTAACCTAGTTAAGCCTTTAAATGTCACTTTAAGTTGTATAGAAGTGTCTTAAAAAATATCTAGTAAATGTTATGTACTGTCATCATGGCAAAGATAAAATAAATCAGTTATTAGAAATTAGTTATTAAAACTATTATGTTTAGAAATGTGTTGAAAAAATCTTCTCTCCGTTAAACAGAAGTTGGGGAAAAAATAAACAGGGGGGCTAATAATTCAGGTGGTTTAATAATTCTGATTGCAACTGTACAGGCAGGTCTTGACCACATTACAGTTCCATATCACTACGTTGCATGACTTCAGTTAGCTCTGGAGCCTATAGCTGTCAAAAATCACATCAAAACAAAATTAAAGGCTTTTGATGAGATGTGTAAGAAACTATAGTCTTACACACAGGAGCAGTTTAAGGATAAAAAATGAAATTCAACATCTGAGCAGTCTTTAGATGTGGTAACCCAAATAACTGACTTAAAATAATTAAATGATTGATCTGTTGAATTATTAGAAAATAATGCACATCCAATGTGTAATGGCATCACAACGTCAGGTGTGCATTATTTTTCTAATAATTCAGTGGCTCATAAACCACATATTTGAAGTCTGAATAACTAGATTATCATCTAAAACTTAAAAAAATATGAACAACATGAAGTCATGTGAACATCCATAGTTTGTTTATAGCCTGTAGCCCCTTTTCACACATACAGACTTCTCCAGAAAATTACTGGTGTTGAGAGATTATGTGTACAGGCCCTTTAAAAAAAATAATAAGAATGGGAAATTGTAGCATTACTTACATGGGCTATGCACAGCTAGTGTTTTTTAGCCACCAATAAACTTCTGGTGAAAGGTTTATGTGACTATTTTCATTTTTGTATGATGATGTAATGTAGGGCTGTGCGAGTTGGGGAAAATATCAAACTGCGATTTTTATTTATTTATTTATTTTTTACATATTTCGATTTGATTTGCGATTTAATTTTGTAGTCAAGCTTCAGCTCAATAATCTGTATCGTAGCTTCTTACTGCTAAAATGCAGTGAGTGTTAGTTAAAAAAAAGGAACTGAAACGATATTAACTTTTTTTCTCTAGAGCAAACCGTAAACAAGTAAAATGACCTTACCTTTCTGTAAACAAGTTGAACTCAAATTAGGTAGATAGTGTAGCTTATTATACAAACAAAAAAATAATAATTATAAAAATACAGAACACTCAGCAAACTAACATGGCTGAAACAACTCTGAAATTGTACTTTGCTGTTGCTCGCCACTAGATTGAGTATCACTGGCAATACTTTCAGTTGACTTTTTAGCAAGACATTCATCACTCAATTGTGCTCACTCAATTGGCTAGTAAGACTATCACGCATTGCTCTGGGCAGGGGAAATTAAATAATACAAATATATTTCATATCGCAGTCACTTGCGATTTAGCTAATCGCAACGTTTCAAATCGCGATTGCTATTCGATTTTAATTAATCGCACAGCCCTAATGTAATGTAATAAAAGTATACTCCGTTAAATAGACTTCAGCTTTCATTTAGCATGTCATTTAGTTGTAACGTAAAACGAGATGAAAGATGCATGAAAACATGATGAAAAGACGTTTAAACGCAAGCGCTGTCAGGAGCAAATTTCCATATTTTAGAGACATGGTGCAGAATAATGGGATTTAATGCAGTGCTTCTTGTCCGGTCTGAGACCCACTTTATATCGTATATAAATCAGGCAGTGAAGATCATTGATTTTTAACAAAATCAGATCCTAAACGGGGAGATTTTGTAATGGCATGACAGTTCATCGGAAGTGCCTGAGCTGTCTGACTGAAAATTAAAAGTCTTTCTACGTATACCTCATTCTGCTGTCTGTGAACAGCACTTTTGTTTTTATGTAATCTTGTTTTTATTTAATTTTATGACAATTTCCCACCATTTATGTATGAAAAGGGCTTATATTTACCTTTTGACTTTGTGCAAATCCATCTATCCAT
Source organism: Danio jaintianensis (assembly GCA_903798115.1). Classification (NCBI taxonomy): domain Eukaryota; kingdom Metazoa; phylum Chordata; class Actinopteri; order Cypriniformes; family Danionidae; genus Danio; species Danio jaintianensis. The sequence continues at coordinate 3,679,677 of CAIGQV010018201.1, read as the reverse complement.
CATATCTAAAGCACATTCTGTTGCTCTCTTTAAACATTACGTTGTCTTTTTATGTTATGATATTGCCACCTTCCATTTTCCGTTTGTTCTCATTGAGTGCTAAATGATTAAAGAAACTGTCCCAATCCTCTAATACAAAAAATATGACTTTATTTGATAGAACTGCGAGAAGAGCCTTGGGGGACGTGTGGCGTATAAAGTGGCTAATCTCTCTAACCCATCAGTCTAACCTCTTACTGACAATAAGCTCTTTAAAATGCATTATTATCCAAGTGATAGCGGCTAATACCTTCTTTTCTGACACGACTATGCCCTCTTTATGTCCACACAAACAGGACCAAATTGAATTTGTTCTGTGATTGACAGGTGCATTAGAGAACAGAGGGGGTGGATCTCTCTTTACCTGTCAGGAAAAGGAAATGGCGCACCAAGGAGAAGTCAATACTCTCAATGCATTATAGAAGAGCGTTCTTTTCTTAATACATCTGCGGGAAACCACACAACGTGGCTCGAGGTACAGCTGCTCAAAATATCAGCTCGAGAGATCACAGAGGAAGCCTTGAAATCTTGAGAAATCCTGTCACCCGATGTCCTACGGTTTCATGCATTATTTATGGAGTGTTATGGTTTGAGGTTGGTTATTTTTTAATGTTTTAGTTTAGAAGTGTCCTGTGGGATCACTATGGCTGCATTTATTGATTTTAAAAACAGTAACCCAGCAGGCACAGGACGTCAATATGATATCAGGTTGACGTTGTACCCCAGCATTGTGGGGACGTGGCATTTTGTTTGGAAATGAAAATCAGGTTGGCGTCAGAACCGAACGTCAGGCCGACGTCAATGTCCAACGTCTAATCAACCAAATATCAACATCTAATGATGTTACAGATTGACGTTACCACTATGACGTCTATTAGACGTTGGATTTTGGTTGCCATACCTGATGAATAAATGTCAGTGTTTGACATAAATATGACGTTGGTTTATGATGTTGGCTTGACGTTGGATTTTGGTCACTTTCCAAGACAACCTAAAATCAACCAAATATCAACGTCTAAATAACGTTGTCCTTAGGACGCTGGCTAGACATAGAATTTTGGTCACCTAACATCACAACCTAAATCTAACCTAATATTAACGTCTTATGACGTGTGCCTGCTGGGTAATATTGTGAAATAACGTAAATTTAGTCCTGAATTTTTTAGCTTAAAATGTGTTTTTATAATAGCATTAGCAATAGCAAGAAGCATTATTTTTTCAAAAACATTCATTCATTAATTTTCCTTTGGCTTAGTCCCTTTATTCATCAGGGGTCGCCACAGCGGAATGAACCGCCAATTTATCCAGCATATGTTTTACACAGCAGATGCCCTTCCAGCTGCAACCCAGTACTGGGAAACACCCATACACACTCATTCACACACACACATACACTACGGTCAGTTTAGTTTATTCAATTCACCTATACCGCATGTGTTTGGACTGTGGGGGAAACCGGAGCACCTGGTGGAAACCCACGCCAACACCGAGAACATGCAAACTCCACACAGAAATGCCAACTGACCCAGCTGGGACTCAAACCAGCAACCTTCTGTGAGGCAACAGTGCTAACCACTGAGCCACTGTGTCGCCCCTTGTCAAAAACATCTGTGTGATATTTATATGAATCATTTTTGTCAGGATCATTTTAGGAATAGAAATTTAAAACAGCATGTTTGTGAAATAATACTTGTAACTTAAAAATCAAAGACCACTTAAAAATTCTCAGTTTCTCTGGAAGTATTGGTTAAATAGATCAGAGTAAAATGTCTTCCAAATTGTGTCCAAAATAAAATGGCATATACTCAAAAAATATATATTTTTGCTGCTTGTTCAAACTACTAATTTAAATTGAGCTGAATCAATACAAGTCTTGAGTTTGTCTTTGCAACAACTTAATTGTTTTATGTTTTTGTTAAATTTGTAAAAAACAATTAAGTTAACTTAATCTATTTGTGTTGGAACAACATGAAAGAATTGTGTGGAACCCAACCATTTTTTTACGGTGTTAGGTCAGAATTACCAATATTTCTGGGTAAAAAAAGATGCTGTTTTTCAGACATGTTTGAATGTATTTGGTAGACAACACAATACCAATGTTTAAACTTAAGAATTAGGTTAATAAAGCAATATTTGGTTGAATAACTGATTTAAAAAGTTATTTTTGCATAATAGGTCCCCTTTAATAGTACTTTAATGGACTAATTGTTACAAATGGTTTAGTTCTTGTCATGACAGGTTGCTAAAAATAGGATTAATTAACTTTTACCATTAGAGGCTGGCAAAATTCACACACTATTGCCACACAACTGTGTTTAAACCACTTCTAAAGGTTATTTTTGCATAATAGGTCCCCTTTAATACTACTTTAGTTGACGAATTCTTACAAATGGTTTAGTTCCTGTGTGTTTCTATAAAGTGTGATTATAAAAAATACAATGAATTTATTTTTTACCATTAGAGCCTGACTATATTCACACACTATTACCACACAACTGTTTAAACCACTTTTAAAAGTTATTTTTGCATAAAAGGTCCCCTTTACTACTTTAATTGACTAATTGTTACAAGTAGTTTAGTTCCTGTGTGGTGTTATTGTTGTTTCTTGAAGTGTGATTATAAAAAATGGAATTAATAAATGTTTACCATTAGTGCCTGGCTATATTCACATACTATTGCTACACAACTGTGTTTAAACAACTCATACAAGTTATTTTTACATAATAGGTCCCCTTTAAAACTACTTTAATTGACTAATTGTTACAAATGGTTTAGTTCCTGTGTTTTTTTTTTTAAGTGTGATTTATAAAAAATAGAATTAGTTCACTTTTTACCATTAGAAACTGGCTATATTAAACACAATTACCACACAACTGTGTTTAAACTACTTTTAAAAGTTATTTTTGCATAATAGGTCCCATTTACTACTACTTTAATTGACTAATTGTTACAAATGGTTTAGTTCCTTTGCCATGACAGGTTGCATGCATTTGCAGATGCAGATTACATGCATCTATATGACGCACTATGGCATATTGTTGATTTTCTGGTTGTTACTTGCATCCAACAGCTGAGACATGCTGAAACATTAAAGGTCAGTTATTAATTGCCATGGGCCGCAGGAGGGATCTGCCAAACGGAGATTTCACCTCCAGTACTAAAGCTTCCCACTGCCAGGTCACATCAGCCCGTGTCTGTTAAACTTCTCCAGGAATATCCACCTCCCTGCCAGACTCGATCAGAACGCACACCATTTACACTCATTACTGCCCATAAGACGACATGTCAACCAGTCTGTGGAATAAATAGACACAGCCCAGGGAGTATTTGTGCATGTGTGCTTTAGATGACCCGCTCATGTAGACTAGTTAATGAAACGAGCACCTCTGAATTCAACACATTAGACACGGATGCATCGGGAACCGCCGTAGGGTGTGTGAATGCATGTGTTTGCCCTCATTTAAAACAGCATATTAGATTATCTCGCATTATAAGGTGGAATTGAGAGACTGTTTACTTAGACGGATGTATTTATACAAGGGTATAACGCTGGTGAAAAGGTTGCCGTTTAAGAAAATGAGAGGAGAATGTGTCGGCGTAAGGTCAAGCATATTTTAATGACCACACATGCTGCAGAACCTGTGTGAACTGCATTTAATGAGGTTTAGAAGTGCAGTGCTGGAGATATAATGTCTCTCCGTCATAACCTTGGCTCTTTCAGACTCTCTGTGAGGGGAAAAATAAAAACTGAAGCGACGTTAGCTTCAGTTCATCTGAGAACTGTAAACTATTACATGGTTTGTTCGCTCAGAATATTATAAATGTTTGACTTGTGTTGACATTCTGCCTCCGATATTGATTCACTGCCTAACTTATTATTTATTTACTTATTGATTGAATATTGTAGTTTGAAACAGGATCTATTTACTTAAAGAACATCATCATTCTGGGATAAACATCCAAGCGTAGACGTTTTTGGTTAAATTAAGGCTAAATTTGTACGGATGTCAAAATTAATTGTTTCTTTGGTGCACCGCGATGCAGACGTGGACAATTCGGTATCGGTTCAGTAATAGATCATAACTGGTTATTACATATTGACGTCATTTATCTCATATGCGCTATTTTGCGGTAGCTTACTATGACGAGGGAGGCGAGCGCAAGTAATTAAAACACTCCAAACGCAGAAACTTTGCACAATTCACTGCGTGAGTGTTTGCTGGACAGTCTTTCACTGACACTGAATTTACAGCAGAAGCCCCTATTTCACTGCGATTGAGAAAATGAAAGTAAACTCCATTTCTCTTTCTCTCTCACTGTAAACCTTTGACCTGCTGGTGTGAGGTAACTTTTCCTCTCCTCTCGGCTGTTACAGCGATACTTCTGGATCCAGACAGGAGAGTGTCTGCAGAGCGAGTTTTCTCCACCGCGTCTATCATGGATCAGCTGTGATCGCGGCGTCAGTTTATCAGTGCCACTCATGACAGCGCCAGAGCGTTAGAGCCAATCGCAGCCCTTTCTGTTGAGCGCGTGACCAATCATAGGGGTGTAAGAACCCGCTCGATAATATCTAAATATATTTATACATTTTTCTTGTGCTGTGAAGTAAAATATAAAATTGTGTATGGAAAGCATCGTCAATGCACCGTGATGCACCGAGATATCGAATTGAACCGAATTGATGGCATGTTAATCGTAACCGAACCGTGAGACCAGTGTAGGTTCAAATTTGTGATGTCCATGAAAATCTAATAGACGTCTAACAATAGTACAAAAATAGACTAATCATCAAATTAGACTTTACATGTATAGTCATTCATTCATTTGATCTATTGTTAGATGTCTATTAGGTTTTCACTGACAGCCCAAATTTTACCTTGTTTCAGACAAGACGTCTGTTGGACATCTATTAGACATCATTTAAGCGCACACAAAACAAATGCTCACTGGGATACTGATTACATAGCAAATTTACTTACCAGATTTGACCCAAACGAGAAAATTTGGAAATCAGACTAAAGTTTTTGATTCACTAACCATAACTGACTCAACTGAGACATTCCTTTGGGAATCCGACTATATCCGTTACGTCTAACTCATAAGAGACATTTCTTTGGTAATCAGACCATGCTACAGTAGCTGTGGCTCTTTTTCTTTTTCTTTTTTTTTGATTCTCTAATCAAAATTGACCCATCAGAGACATTCATTTAAGAATCTTAAGGCTATACAAGTTTGGCTGTAGGTTGTGGATTCCCTAATCTCAACCAATACGCACGCACGCACGCACGCACGCACGCACGCACGCACGCACGCACGCACGCACAAACAAACAAACAAACAAACAAACAAACAAACAAATAAATAAATAAATAAATAAATGTCTAGCTTTCTCTAGTAAATTCACTAACCAGAATTGACCCAAACAAGACAATTTGGGAATCAGACTAAGCTAGTTTTGCTTCAAGTTTTCGATTCACTATCCATAATTGACTCAATTGAGACATTCCATTGGGAATCAGACCATATTCATTACTTCTAACTAACTCGTTAGAGACATTTCTTTGGCAATCATATTATACTACAATTGTAATTATGCTGTTTGTTTTTTTTGATTCACTTGTCAGAGACATTCATTTAAGAATCAGGCTATATAAGTTGTGCTGTAGGTTGTTGATTCACTAATCTCACCAATTACACACATAACACACTCACAAAAATGTCTAGCTTTCTCCAAGTATAACTGCTGTCCTCCTTTTTTGCTTGAAAAACTCCCCATCTCGCATATAAAATACATTGCACTAGCTATTCTGAACACCTACAGCATTTCAAATAAACTTTTAATTGTGCAGACCTTTACAGCATTAACTCATTTTCCTCACCTTTACAAATGCTCACACCATTAGTTTGACACGGCTTTCACTATGCTGTGCACCGAGAATGAAAACAAACCACGGTTGATCGACTTTCATGTAGATCAGGTGGCTTCTTCCTGTCTGCGTTGGCGTATCTCAGACAGCATAAGCTACGGACTAATTGGTGAGACTGATCTACATTTCTCAAGTTACCCACTGGTGACGTTATAGTCTATAAACAGACTATAAACAGATCTAAAGACTAATTCTATGTTGAATCTTACCAATCTACCAAACTGTTTGGCTGGCTTAACATCTGCAAAAAAAACTATTAGCACAACATTGACTTTTTTCATAGAGCTTGGATACACACAATTGGTTGATGCAACTTCAGGACATTATCCACGGCTCGAGTGAACTTGGCACAAATGTGTACATTAAACACACAAAAAATGTTGGCTTAGGCAACATGAAGGAATTAAGCAACCCAGGCTCATTCTGAAAATGTACCCCTATATAAATTTCTGGAAAGTGCCAAATATGTCCAAGGAAGTACTTTTTTTTGCAGTTTTTGTTTTCGCGAATCCACCAGAGTCCGCTTTAAATGCTTTTTGAGATTTCAAATTTCTCTCGCGAGTGCCATTCGCACCTGCTCTTCTCGCACAAGTCCACCAGAAGTCGCTGTCGACTGACTGACTGACTGACTGACCCACCCTCCTCCTTCCCTAAACCCAACCGATAGTGTTTTAGTGTTTTCACAAGCAATCCAGAAAGAGCTTTTTTTTTTTTTATGGTTTTCAGATTTTGCCACATTCTCACCCTGTTATTTACTTGTTTATTTTATTTTTTGGCTTTTGTCTTACCTGCTTTTTGGAACCGTTCTTTGCCAGACTCCAACCCCGTCGTCACGGTCAACTCCGCTCCATGTCACAAGTCCACCAACGTATGCGGTGAGCCACTGAACAAACTGGTAACAGTGGAAAAGCCGTCCATATGGAGGTAAGCGGTCAGCTAGTAGCGCGAAAAGAAACAGCGTCATATCGCCATGTAGGATTTGTTTTAAAGACGAAATGCAGTCATACGTACCTCTGGCTACATAATTTGCTTTCTCCAGAAATGTATATAGGGCTACGGTTTTAGAATGAGCCTATGTTGGAATTATTCATTCCTTCATTCATTCATTTTCCTTCGGCTTAGTCCCTTTATTCATCAAGGTGCGCCACAGCGGAATGAACCGCCAACTTATCCAGCATATGTTTTACACAGCGGATGCCCTTCCAGCTGCAACCCAGTCCTGGGAAACATCCATACGCACTCATTCACACACATACACTATGACCAATTTGGTTAATTCAATTCACCTATAGCGCATGTGTTTTGACTGTGGGGGAAACCGGAGCACCCGGAGGAAACCCACGCCAACACAGGGAGAACATGCAAACTCCACACAGAAAAATGCCAAATGATCCAACTGTGACTCGAACCAGCAACCTTCATGCTGTGAAGTGCTAACCACTGAGCCACCGTGTAGCCCTATGTTGGAATTAAGTTAGCTTATTCGTTTGAACAAATTTAAGTGGATTGAACATACCCACTACGCCACCGCGCCGCCCAATAATAATAAGATTCTAGAGACTGTGTATTCCTCTATACTTGTCTTGTTGTCTTTCTTCCCTTTGTCCATATGCTTCCCCCCCTCAACAGGCTGAGAAAAACCCATCGGCTGCTAATTGCCCCAGTCAGCTGTCAAACATATGATAGAATTGCAGACAAATCTCTGATGCTCTGATTATATTCACGCTTCTCCCCGTTCACGCTGGGATTATCAGGTTCCTCACCATAAACCATGAAAGAGAAGTGGAGAAAGTGAGAAATAAAACAAGAGGGAAGACGAGTGAGAGAGAATGAGAGCACATCATATTTCCAACGGCTGCTAAATATGACCGCATTAATTATAGATTTCTCAGCCTCGCACATTTTTTCCTCCCGGCGGTATTTTTAGAAAAGAGTGAGAGATGTATTATTTCTTTAGGTGAGGTGACAGGTGTCGGGGGGATATGGACATGTTCGCAGAGTTGTCAGCCAGCCGTGCCGCGTCTGTTCGCAGGTTAGGTCGGACAAGTATCTAATTAAATCAGTCTAAGTCTTTATAATCACAGGTTTTTCATTTCAGCATGCATCAGTCATTCCAGATAAGTACACTGTGAAATATAGGCCTACCTGAGGGAGGAGGTGAGGAGGAATAGAGAGCAAGAGAGACCTGTTCTACATGCCACATTCATATAGTTCACACTAAAGTGAGGTAATGCTTTTGGCCTACTGTATTCCTGTTTATTTAAATGATATTCATTTAGATTTGGTAACATGTCTAATTAAGTTTTTCACCACTGATAATATCTGTAGCATTGTCTTTTGCATATGAGTTAATAACTACTCATACAGTTGAAGTCAAAATTATTTGCCCTCCTGTGAATTTTTTTAATTTATTTTTTATCAAATATTTCTTAAATTGTTTACCAGAGCAAGGAATTTTAGGCAGTATTTCCTATATATTTTTTTCTTCTAGAGAAAGTTACTTAAACTTAAAAAACCCGTTTAAGGTCAATATTATTAGCCATCTTAAGCAATATATTTTTCCAATTGTCTACAAAACAAACCATCATTATACAATGACTTGCCTAGTTACCCTAATTAACCTAGTTAAGCCTTTAAATGTCACTTTAAGCTGAATACTAGTATCTTGAAAAATGTCTAGTAAAACATTATGTACTGTCATCATGGCAAAGAGAAAAGAAATCAGTTATTAAAGCTGTTATGTTTAAGAAAAAAAAAACTTCTCTCCGTTAAACAGAAATTGGGGGAAAAATATACAGGGGGGCTAATAATTCTGACTTCAACTGTATTTAAAGGGGGTTTTTCACCCTAAAATTAAAATTGACTCCACCTCAAATGGTTTTAAAAAGAAGATATTTTGAAGAAAGCTGAAACCCTGTAACCATTTGACATCCATGCAAGGGCTAAAAGTGAATGGTTACAGGTTTTCAGCTTTCTTCAAACTATCTTCTTTTGTCTTCAACAGAAAACTCAAGAAGCTCAAACAGGTTTGAAACTAGTGAAGGGTGAGTAAATGATGACAGAATTTTCAGTTTTGGGTGAAATATCTCTAAGTTTCACGTAGGGTTGCATGATACTGGAATTCCGTACCAATCGTACCAATGTAGTTCCAGAACCTATGGTTTGCGAGTCATTTAAAAAAACAAAACAACAACCAAGAACTGTAAAGCCTCAAGCAAAGAAAAACACCAGAGCACTGAGCATCGTACTGAATCTAAAAAAAGGAGTCTTGTGGATGCACCATGAATTCACATCAAGTGCGCCATTAGGGCCTAATAGAGAGTAAATGAGACCACCATTTTGGCTCAGACTTGTTCAAACTTCTCTCATGTTTGCATTAATCTGATTATGCTTAATTCCGAATGACGGATCACTTTCCAGTGACCCCAAATGCAATAATAGGCTTTTTCCGATAGGCTCCTTAAGTAAACAAGAGAGCAGAGACCTACACACATCTGTTGCACGTAATTACCCATTTAGGGGTATTACGCTGAACAGAGCTAATAACACAAAGATTTCATTACCCTGCGTCTACCAGGGCTTTCCTGTACGCAGGGACTCCGACAGATGCTATCATGTCATTAGAGAGACTCAAAACCAGCTCCCGGAGTCATTTTCTTAATGCCTGAATGAAATTAAAATACATCTGTGTGGTAATTTAGGATTGAGGAGAGATGGATTTTCTTTGAGGAGAACGTCCTCTGTTACTGGCTTTCACCTTGAGTGGTTTTCTTAGCGGATAAAGAGTATTTGGTCTACGTCTCTGACGCAGGGTGATCAATATCCTGACATGCGGCGACGAAAAACAGGGGTGACATCCTCTCAAAGGAGAGATACGATAACGAACGCTCGTCTCCAGCCGTTCCCTGCGTTCTTTGAAGCCTGATCTCTCTCTGTCGCTTTCCGACTTCCTTCGCCTTATTTATTCGCTCTTCTTTTGTTTCCCCTGAAGCCTGATCCAGGCAGATCATCATATCCGGCGATCATCCAAGGTGACATTGATTTGATTGGACTCTCGTGAACGCTTCTGCTCCTGTTACGGGCCGATGGGCCTCCATCCCAGAAGTTGTTTTTCTCGCTGACTGACTGACACATGCTGATGAACGTGAACAACTGTATTAGACAGATCCACCATGTCCAGAGATAGAGAGATAACCAGCTTGCAGGGGAATCGGTCCTTCCTTTTGAAGCTCCACGGCATTTGTTTCAGAGTCACTTAAAGCCTTTTATGACACTTGACCTTTGACCTTTTGTGAATGAAGAAAGTTGAACAAAGACATTTGCACATTCATATTCGTTATGTGTACTGATTTAAAGACAATACTCACTTAAAGTGCCCATATGTACACTGTAAAAAAAAAAAAAAGTCTGTTAATTAACAGTTTCTGTGTGTTGGGATTTTCAGTTTATTTATAGCTATGAATTGCATTATGGGAAATTGATCTCTGTGATGTTGACTTTTAGTGTTGAGAATTCAACTTCACAGTTTAACAAAGTGACATTTATAGACATTTTAGTAGTTTGAAACAATATATATATAATATATATATAAATATAAATATTTAAGTTTGTAATATTAAATATATTGTTTTTTACCAGGTTTTTGTACTTTAATTTACACCAATAGAGACAATATATCATTTCAAACTATTCAAAATGTTAATAAAAGTCATCAAAAATTGTTTGAGGTGCTTCCGGACACTGTTAACATAGGCTTATTCTGAAAACATAGCCCTATATACGTTTCTGGAGATCGCGAATTATGTAGCCAGAGCTACGTATGGCTGCATTTAATTTTTTTAATGAATTTTCACGCTTACCAGCTGACCGCTTACCTCCGTATGGATGGCTTTTCTGCTGTTACCAGTTTGTCTTGTTAGCTCGCTATGTACGTCAGCGGACTTGAGATGCAGAGAAGAGTTGACCACAACGACGGGGTTCGAGTTCAGTGCAGAACGATTCCAGAAAGCACGTTAGACAAAAACAGAATCCAAAAAATAAAGTAAATAACAGGGTGAGAATGTGGTAAAATCTGAAAATGTGGTAAAAATCAGACGAGGGCTTTTCCTTTTCTGGATTGGTTTTGAAAATTGTTGGTTGGGTTTAGGGAAGTGGGTGGGCAGGTCAATCAATACAATTGGTTTGGTTTAGGGAAGGAGGAGGGTGGGTCAGTTGATCGGTCAGTCAGTCAAACAGTCAGTCGACAGCGGCCTCTGGTAGATTTACGCGAGAACAGCAGGCGGGAATGGCACTCGCGAGAGAAATTTGAGATTTCAAAAAGCGTACACAGTGGCCTCTCGTGGATTGGTGAAAACAAAAACTGCAAAAAAACGTACCTTCTAAGACGTGTTCCGCGGTCTCCAGAAATGTATATAGAGGTACGTTTTCAGAATGAGCCTGGGTTGATTTGCACAGTACAGTTTTAAGGGGCATTTGTGGATGTAACTACGTATTTTGACAAAGGTTTGCTAAAGTAGTTCTGAGCCCATGTGGTGATATGGATTATTGATCGATGACGATTCTTGATGCAGTGCCACCTGAGGAATCCAAGATCACAGTTGTTCAGCTTAGGCTTGTGGCCTTGTCCTTTTTTTTATGCACTGAAATTATGCACTGTTGAAGGTGAAATATCCAAATGTCTTCCTTTCTTTCTTTGAGTAACATTGTTCTTAAACATTTCAATCATTTTCTCACGTATTTGTTGGCAAACTGGCGATCCTCGGCCCATCTTTGCTCCTAAAGGACTAGACCTTTCTTGAATGCTGCTTTTGTACCAAATCATAATTACAATCACCTGTTGACATCACCTTTTTCAAATCACATCATTATTTAACCAGTTTAACCCATTACTAGCCCTAAATGCTCCTATCTCTACATTTTTTAATTTTTTTATTTACTTTGTTTTGAAACATCTTATGCTTAGTATTGGATCTCATGTCAATTTGGACCAAAAGATCTGAGAAATCTTTCCAGCCACAAAGTATTAAGTCACTTCTGAAAGCAAATAACATTATTAAAATGGGCAGCATAATACAATTCTACGTGATTATATTATCCATATTATAATAATGAAATAATCACATTCTAGTTCTTGTTGTCAGATATGAAAAGAAAGAAAAATACTTTGAAGCTTCACTATTTCCTGCATGAAAGCCGCAATAGTAAGTAGCCAAAGTTGCTCCCTGCTGTAATGTTAATTAAACTATTGGGTAAAAATTAAATAAAACAATAAACCAGGTACCACGAAGTAGCACCCATGGTAGCAAACCATGGTAGCACGAAGTCGCCTCACAGCAAGAAGGTTGCTGGTTCGAGCCCCGGCTGGGTCAGTTGGCATTTCTGTGTGGAGTTTGCATGTTCTCCCCGTGTTGGCGTGGGTTTCCTCCGGGTGCTTCGGTTTCACCCACAAGTCCAAAGACATGCGCTATAGGTGAATTGAGTAAGCTAAATTGGCCGTAGTGTATGAGTGTGAAATAGAGTGTATGGGTATTTCCCAGTGTTGGGTTGCGGCTGCAAGGGCATCCGCTGCTTTAAACATATGCTGGATAAGTTGGTGGTCCATTCCACTTTGGCGACCCCAGATTAATAAAGGGACTAAGCCAAAAAGAAAATGAATGAAAACAATAAAACATTACATATTTTCCCCAAATCCCTATTTTAATATGCAATACATTAACACAAAAAAGAAAACTGCACTCGTCTGACCATTTAATAGTATATTTTTAATTCTGAAATCTTAAATGTGTTGTAAAGAAAACCGGAAGTCATTTATCTCTTTCTCTTTTCAGTTTTTCCCTTACTTTTTGTGCTTATATTGCATCTGTAATTCATCCACACTGAATGAAGTCCTGAAACAAATGCTTCAAACATTGTGTTCAGTTATTACCCCCATAAATAAAACCAAAGTGCGTTTTTTGGAGCATAGTGCAGGACGTTTGGAAAAGAAATACATATTATCCATCTGTGTTACGTTGTGACAGTCAGGAAATACAGGCGTAAGAAAATAATATTATGTGCGTGCATGTGTGTGTGTGTGCATAAGAGGGAGACTTTCTTTGGCGTCACAAACCGCTTTCTGGCGACGAGACAGCAAGAACAGCAGTTCATCAAAACGAGCTGCTTTTGGAGTCTTTGTTTTTTTGCTGACAGTGATCTATAATATTATGTACGCCGCTTGGGTTTCACGAAATTACAGAATCTGTTACTTCAGGACTCATTTTCAAAGCTGTCTGGCAAATCTTTTCACCACTAGTTGTTCCAAGGGGTTTGAGAGTTTTGGTAATCTAACAGAAGCTTTATCTTTCATTGGTTTGATAGTTCATTTCCAGGTTTATTTAACCCACGTTAGAGGAATTGGCTAAGAATGGATTTTTGCATGCGTTTATGTGTCACATACAGTTGAAGTCTGAATTATTAGCCCTTCTGTATATTTATTTCCCCAATTTCTGTTTAACGTAAGATTTTTTCCAACACATTTCTAAACATAATAGTTTTAATAACTAATTTTTTATAACTGATTTCTTTTATCTTTGCCATGATGCCTACATAACATTTTATTAGATATTTTTCAAGATACTAGTATTCAGCTTAAAGTGACATTTAAAGACTCAACTATTGGGTTAAAGTTAGGGTAATTAGGCAAGTTATTGTATAATGATGGTTTGTTCTGTAGACATTCGAAAAAAATATATAGCTTAAGGGGGCTAATAATATTGACCTTAAAATGGTTCTAAAAATAATTTAAAACTGCTTTTATTCTAGCCGAAATAAAACAAATAAGACTTTCTACAGAAGAAAAAATATTATAGGAAATACTGTGAAAAATTCCTTGCTCTGTTAAACATCATTTGGGAAATATTTGTAAAATAAAAAAAACAAATCTAATAATTCTGACTTCAAATGTATTGTTTTGTTGAGTTTGTTTTATTGCATATGGCTTGATTATGCTAGATTGTAGTTGGTTGGCGAATTGTTTGATTTCTGAACCAAAATATCGAAATGTTTGTTCTATAAATGTGTTTGAGAGAAGCATTTCTTAGTGCTTGTATTGGCGTGTTGATTATATACCCAGTGCGATCTCATTAGTATTAGTTGTTGATTGTATGTCAGGTGAGATTTATAGCAGCTTTTGTGTATTTATTTTTATTTACCTTCGCACACACATAGACATTGATATGCATGATATGAAATAAATCATAGAGAACATAAAGACATATTTATGTCATTCATTAATAATAATCTCAATCCTAATACACTGAAAATAATGATTCACTGGATTTACAAAAATTTTTAAGGTAACTGGTTGCAAACAATTTATATGGGCTGAATTTAAACAAACAAATTAAGTTGAACATTACTAAAGTTCATTTGTTTGTTTAAATTCAGCCCGTATAAATTGTTTGCAACCTTTAAAAAATTTAGTTAATCCAATGAATCTTTTTTTTCAGTGTACTTAAAGTATTAGTTCTGGTATATTAGTTCCCCTTCAGTGGGAACTATGACGTATGTCTACCGACACTTTTGGAACTCCCAAAGTGTCAGTGAACACACGTCTCTGTTCCCTCTTTGGGGAACGTGGGTTACATTTATTCACCATCTTTTTAAAGTGTTTTGAGCATTTGACACGCTTAACACGCGAATTGCTCGAGTTGGAAAATCTGAACTTCAGCGACATTTGCACTGCGTTAACCAATCAGGAGCTTTCTCTTGTTTGGACGTGATTATGACGTAGTGCCTGTTGTTGGTTGGAAAAGCTTCCAGTTGGTTCCAGTTGGTTGGAAAGCTTCCAGCATCCAGGTATAGTTTCTAGAGGAGTTGATGAACTCACAGGGCTGGGTGCACCTCTGAAAGGATCTAGTGGACTCAGACACGGCGCTGAACGAATATACGCTGTTTTTCAGATTTCCTAAAGCACATAAAGCACAGCTAATCTCTCAATAAAGTCCATGCTAGCCGTTTAGCAACGAAGCTAGAGTCACCGGGCAGACAGAAGCCCTGCCCATGACGCAAATCCACGAATGACACACGAATGACACCCGAATGAAGCGAGTAAACTCAACATGTTCACGCATCTATTTACGCGTGTGCCACGTCTGGTGTGAACGCAGCTAGGACGTTCATTCAACTTCGAACACAAATGAAGATATTTTGGATGAAATCCGAGAGCTCTCACATCCTCTATAGACAGAAAGAATCCTGAGACACTCAAAAGTTCATACATAACCAAAAACATTGTCAAAACATTCCATGTGACTTAATATGGAGCCTCAAATATGCCAAAACAATCTGAATTTAAATTGTGAGAACAGATTTTTTAAGGCAGATTTTATAGACGTATATTCAAACTTCTGATTTTTTTTCACCTCAGTGCTTCAACTGTAATCAAATGAAGCTCCAAGAACACTTTTGTGCAGCAAAAACCTGCGAACAAAGCTGTATTTACAATTTTGTTTCAAACAAAAGTGTTCTTGGAGCTTCGTATGATTACAGTTGAACCACTGAGGTTACATGGAATGTTTTGACAACATTTTTGATTCCTTTTCTGGACTATTTATGTCTGTGAGGTATTAAAGAGCTCTCAGATTTCATCTAGAATATTATTTTTGGCTGAACTAACCTTTTAAAGTAATTTTTCCATACCTGTTTTTGGTTTTATTTATCATTGAGTCACTGTTTTATCATTTTAAATGTTATTACTATTCAAATATATGCACGCATTGCATTAAAAAATTACATTTTCATCATTCTGTGCAATCCGTTGGAATCAAACCTCTGACCTTATCATAATTAATGTCGTTCTCTACTGGCTGTTGTAATACACTTTACCTATGAATGCATTTTATGTGTGGCGGCATGGTGGCTTAGTGGTTAGCACTGTCGCCTCACAGCAAGAAGGTCGCTGGTTCGAGTCCCGGCTGGGTCAGTTGGCATCTCTGTGTGCATGTTCTCCCTATGTTGGCATGGGTTTCCTCCGGTGGCTCCGGTTTCCCCCACAGTCCAAAAACATGCGCTATAGGTGAATTGGATTAACTAAATTAGCCGTAGTGTATGTGTGTGTAAATGTGAGAGTGTATGGGTGTTTACAGTACTGGGTTGCGGTTGGAAGAGCATCCGCTGCGTAAAACAAATGCTGGAATACTTGGCGGTTCATTCCGCTATGGCGACCCCTGATAAATAAAACACTTAGTCAAAGGAAAATGAATGAATGAATAAATGCATATGGTGTAATACATATATATGAATTCTGATGAGATTGTATAGCTGCATCATGGCTCGCTCAGTCGGTAAAAGTGTTTCCCAGGATGATTGTTCCAGACATGTGACCTCACAATGACATATTCACTGCATATGTGTATGTTTTAGATTAGCATATGCCCACGGTGAAAGAGCATTGAATTTAATTCATGACTTCTCAAAGGCATACAATACAGCAGACGAGTGTTTCATAACAGAGCACATTGTATTATTGTCACCCCTGCGCTGAATGACTCTCTGCAGCCTCCCATAAACACTTTGCATTTTGGGGAAAAGGTTAAACTCAAATTAATCAAAATGATGCATTATATCTGTATCTGTATAAGAAGCATTGTGGTAAGACAAGTGTAATATTTCAATGCTATTGAAATCTTCATTTCAGTCTATGAAGTCAGAATTATTAGCCCTGCTGAATTATTAGACCCCTGTATATGTAGCCCTAACCCTAACTAACCCTACACACTAGTACAGCTATCTTTATGGGGACTTCCCATAGACATAATGGTTTTTTTTATACTGTACAGATTGTATATTCTATCCCCTTCCCCCCCAACCCTACCCGTAAACTTAACCTTCAGAGGAAACATTCTGCAAAAGATTTAATTCTTGGTGATTTATCCAACCGAGGCTCATTCTGATTACGTACTTCTATATACATTTCTAGAGAGCGCCAAATACATCCCAGGAGGTACGTTTTTTTTGCAGTTTTTGTTTTCGCAAATCCTCCAGAGCCCGCTGTGTATGCTTTTTCAGATCTCAAATTTCTCTCGCGAGTGTCATTCGCGCCTGCTGTTCTCGCGTAAATCCACCAGAGGCCACTGTTGACTGACTGACCGACTGACTGACCGAACGATCAACCCCACCCACCCCCAACCCTAAACCCAACCGACAGTGTTTTCAAAAGCACAGATTGACCCGCCCACCCACTTCCCTAAACCCAACTGACAGTGTTTTCAAAAGGACCGATTGACCCTCCCACCACCTTCCCTAAACCCAACCAATAGTGTTTTCAAAAGCACAGATTGACCCGCCCACCGCCTTCCTTAAACCCAACCGACAGTGTTTTCAAAAGCACCGATTCACCCGCCCAC
>CAIGQV010018201.1:3613070-3643689 GCA_903798115.1 Danio jaintianensis | reverse complement strand
TGTGTATATATATATGTATGTGTATATATATGTATATATATATATATGTATGTATGTATGTATGTATGTATATGTATGTATGTATATATATATGTATGTATGTATATATGTGTGTGTGGGTGTGTGTGTTGTCTGTTTAAAAAAATAAACTTATATTTTTAATTTAATTACATTTATTCAATTCAGAATAGAAGTTAATTTATATAATATATGTGTGTTGTCTGTGTAAATACACATGCATATAAAAACTAAATTATACAAAACAAATATTTACATGACTTTAAATGTGTATATATGATTTATAAGAAATGTTAATTTATAAAAAATAAAATGTATATATAATTTATCATTTACAGACCTTGTACAGCTTATAACGAGTGGTTATTTGAATTATTTTCAAAAGGAAATGGGAAAAAATACTTATTTGATGCAATTAGCTTAAGAAGTATAATAATATTAATATTCTTTTAGATTTTAATCCTTAAAAAAAAGTTTATTTTGAAATTCTTCAAGGCTCAGTATCATTCAGTTCCAGAAGTGTTAAAATGTTTAATTTAAACAGTTTGTATACGTTTTACAATTTTACACAAACTATGAACCACTTGCAAATGCTGGGATGTCTGAAGATCAAATAATGATGAAACTAGATGCCAATCCTGTTTTCTTCTTTCAAAGTACCTGCCGGAGGGGAAAAATACACTGATATGGTCAAGTTGAAGGACATTAACTTGCTCTACTAATATATTCATACTGTATAAGATTCAGGGATATTTTGGAAAGATGAATTTCATCAATTTTAACTGCTTCTGGTGCAATGCAGGAGAGTTTAAATCAGGACAACTTTATGGTAATGAGCTATGACGCAGTTCGGCGGCAACCTATCGGTACTAATCCACTGCTTGAGAAGATTTTAGAGAATGCAGTCCAATAAACTTTGGTTCCAACCAGGGGCACCGTTAGGGGGGGAAGTTAGGACGATTCTAAGGGCAACAACAAAAACTAAATCAGAGGTTGGTAACTGCTATGGCGATTTGCCAGTTTGTAATGTAGGATGGGCACAAATAATGTAAGCGTGAAGACCAAGGCTGCGTCTGAAATCGCATACTTCCATATTATACAGTACGCTAAAAACAGTATGTGAGCGGAGTAGTATGTCCGAATTCATAGAATTCGAAAAACAGTATGCGAGAAGTACCCGGATGACCTACTACTACCGGCGAGATTCTGAAGTGCGCATCCGATGGACGCTACGCTGTCCCATGATTCACCGTGAGAGAATTTATTAATGGGAGTGAAGCGACCGAGTTCCATTCATACTACTCACATTCATACTGCATAGAATGTACTAACGGTCTAGTTCTATGAACGTTCTAATGGTCGAGTAGTAAATTCAAATTCAAAAGCAGTACCTACTGAGTAATGGGCGATTTCGGACGCAGCCCAAGGCTAGTAAATGTCTTCTATAAACAGTTCGGACGCTCTCTCCGACGGCGGTATTAAACTTGGAAATTTGATACACTTGACATATATTTAATAAGGAGTGTATCTATAGACATCGCATCACAATCTGAATGGTTTGCCACCGTTATTTGGAAAATAAATATTTGGAAATTAAAAAGCCTAAACTGTGCCAAATATAATGTTGTCAGTCCATCTGTGCTTAACTTTTGAAAATTTTTAAATGTGTATTTCGCGCATTGTTATTCTTTAGGAGAACAATTAATCCGTGTAAGTTAATCCACTAATGAAAAGTCTGATCATTTGTTTCAGCATTTCTAGTGTCGATTCTTCTCGGTTTGACCAGTCTGATCTCACAAGGAAACGTAACTATTTTACGTTTTGTCAGTTTAGTGGCTAATTCAGTGCGAGTTCAGTCGTACGAAAATGTACGGTTTTTAAAAGTAGGCGTGACGCCAAACCGCACCCCTAAACTCAACTGTCATTGGGGGATGAGCAAATCGTACGAATTCATACGAATTAGCCACTAAATCAAACAGTTACGAATTGCCGTGAGATAGCCTTGGTTTGACCAACACGATGTCACGGCAATTCGTAACATTTTGTATGCAATAAATTCGTACGATTTCATGCGCACAATTTATTACAATTTGCTGATCCCCCAATGACGGTTCGGTTTAAGGGAGGGTTGGGTGCCATGCCTATTTTTTAACATCATACGTTTTCGTACGACTGAACTTGTACAAATTTGTACAAATTAGCCACTTAACTGACAAAACGTAAAATAGTTATGTTTCCTCGTGAGATCAGGCTGGTTTGACGGCTTCAGCAACAATATCCTTAACCATGCCCCTTTATCACCCTACCTGATTGGTCAAATTTGGATAATCAACCAATGCATAAAAATCTATGTAATTTATAACATATGCGTATATTGCACATACTATTATCGCGATAACAATAATTTTGCAATACATTGTGCAGCCCTAATGCCTTTCTTTATTTAACAATAGGACTAACCCACTTTCTCTTTCCTTTACTCTCCAGGTTTAAAGCACCAATTATTTCCTGTGGCTGAGTTCACGTTTAGATGTCAGCGTGTTCCTCATAACCACCTGCTTGTGAGCGGTGTGAAAGCAGCGCTGGCCGGGTCACATGTCTGACACCTGACAGCATCATCGTCCCACTGACCAGCAGCTTCAGCTTTACTGAAGGCCAAATTAATCAAACAGAGAGCAGGAGAAGAGGAGCTGAGAGTGAGATCACTGACATCCCACAACTGCAGCACACTGACTCTCTCTAATACAGACTTTCTTTTTCTTTCTTTCTTTCTTTCTTTTTCTCTCTTTTTATTTTTCTCTTTTTCTTTCACTATTTTTTTCTTTATCCATTTTTCTCTGTTTCTTTCTTTCTTTTTCTCTTTTTCTTTCTCTCTATTTTTTTCTTTCAGTTTTTCTCTTTCTTTTCCCTCTATTTTTCTTTCTTTCGCTATTTCTTCTTTATTTTCTTTCTTTATTTCTCCATTTTTCTCTTTGTCTTTATTTACTTTTTCTTTCACTATTTGTCTTTGCTTCTTTTCACTCTTTTTTCTTTATCTTTCTTTCTTTCTTTCTTTTATTTTTCTCATTTTCTTTCTTATCTATGTTTTCTTTATCTATCTATTTTTCTTTTTTTCTTTCTTTCTTTCTCTGTTTTTTCTTTCACAATTTTTTCTTTTTTTCGTACTTTTTCTTAGTTTTTTTCTCTATTTTTCTTTTTCCTTTATTTTTTTTCTTCGCTATTTTTTCTATCTCTGTTTTTTTCTTTCTACTTACTTTTTTCTTTCTTTCTTTTTTTTCCTTTTCTTTCTCTATTTTTTTTCTTCTATATATATTTTTCTTTGCTATTTTTTTTCTTTCTCAATTTTTTTCTTTTTTCTTTCTCTCTTTTTGGTTATTTGGAAAATGATTATTTGAAAAATAAGGGTTAGGGTTAGTGCTCAACTTTTGCTCAACTTTTGAAACATTTTTAAATGTTTAGAAAAAATTTAAAAGCTATACATTTATTTATAAGCATTTAGAGTATTTTTAATCTCTTGGAGGCAAAGTGAAGGTATGCTATCTTTCTTTCTTTCTTTCTTCCCTTTTTTTCTTCCCTTTCTTTTTTTGTATATATTTATGTATTTATTTAGTTAGTTAGCAAAATAAATCATTACTTTGAAATGTTAGTACATAATTTTGCATTATTAATGACAGCTTAGTATCTTTTCACATACCTGATATTGAATCCATCCTAAGGAATATGTCATGTCTGTTTTATGCTTAATCATGCATGTTTTATATCATATTTTATTCATATTGCAGTACCAATTTCTAATTTGAGCATGAATCATGTAACCCCACTCCACAGAACCATTGACCCGGTACAGGAAATGGATGAATTGAATCCAAATAAATCTGCATTACAAAATCAATCAGTTTCAGGGCAATTGTCTGAATATTCTGAACAGAGAAACCCTGTAATGTGGTGTTGCGTGGGAAACGCATTTCTGATGTGATTTATGTTGCGCTCGATCTAACCTTATTAGACTCGCCATCAAAAAACCACCAGCAGGTGTCTTGAGCGAGTGCTTTAATTACAGCTGTGAGTCATAGCTATAATTCTCCATCCATAGGTGCACATGGAGACCCCCTGCATGCCAGCGTTCCTTGTATTGTCAGACAACAACAGTGTCCATTATTCAGAGAGAGGCAGAAGGCGACAGGGGAGCTCCATTAGATCCATTAGGGCACAGTCAGAAGTCTTCAGGTTTTGTCAAAGATGGGAATGTATTGTTTGTGTCATGTAGCTCCGCCTACTGCGCTATTGGGTGGATCCGATTGGCTTGAGCCCTGACAGATGAAAGCCTGTGAGTTTGAGAAAGAAAAAAAGACAGACAAGGGCAAATAGGGGAGTATTTGATAGGTTTAATGTAAAAACAAATCGCCATGATGAAACTCATTCAGTGTAACAAAAGATTTACTTAAGATAAGCTTTACATTTAGAGGATGATTATGTTCCGTAAGCTGATTGTTTGTCTAATCATATCAATTTGGCCCTCGTCTTATACACGTAAAAATTATACACGTCTTTATTATATCTTTTTATTTCCCTACATCATCTGAAAGCTGAATAAATAAGCGTTCCATTCATTTACGGTTAGTTGTGATTAGGCCTGTCACAATAATCAATATATCCACTCATCGTGCAATACTTGGATATGACCTCAATCATTTTTGGTTTTGCAATAAATATTTACAAATTCACAAATATTGTTAAAGCCATTTTACAATTACATTTACATTCTACCTCACCGGTGTCAAGATTTATAATTGGACATTTAATAGTGTATATATAATAGGACATTTTAACATCAACCTTTTTAACATACTCATACCTTTTAAACATCAAATTCATTCATTTATTCATTTTCGTTCAGCTTATTCCCTTTATTCATCAGGGGTTGCCACAGCGGAATGAACCGCCAACTTGTCCAGCATATGTTTTACACAGCGAATGCCCTTCCAGCTGCAACCCAGTACTGGGAAACGCCCATACACTCTCACATTCACACACAAACTCATGCACTACGGCCAAATTTAGTATATTCAATTTACCTGTACCGCATGTCTTTGGACTGTGGGGAAACCCACGTTAACACGGGGAGAACATACAAACTCCACACAGAAATGCCAACTGGGCCAGCCAGGACTCGAACCAGCAACCTTCTTGCTGTGAGGCGACAGTGCTAACCACTGAAATTACCTTAATAATGGAAAGTCTTTGTCGCTTGAAAGTGTTTATGGCTATTTACATTACTATGCTGTTTTATTATAATTATATAATCAGTGGCATGAAATTATCTCAATAATATCGCTTATCGCAACAATTTCTGTGACAATATATCTCACAACAAAAATTCTTTATCGTGACAGGCCTAGTTGGGATTGGACAAAATATCATAAAATACAACTATTTGAAAATCTAAAATCTGAGTGTTCGTATATTATATAATATTGATAATTACATATATTGAAAATCACCTTTAAAATTGTCCTAATGACGTACAATAAACATTACTTATCAAAAATGTATGTTTATTGAGTTTTTAAAAATTTACAGTAGGAAATTCATAAAATATCTTAATGGAATGTGATTTTTACTTAATATATACACTCAAAAAATGTTTTTTTTGCTGTTTGTTCTAACTAATTTAAAATAAGCTAAATCAACACAATTCTTGAGGGTTTTTTTTTGGGGGGGGGGCAAATTAATTGTTTTATGTTCGAACCACTTAAATTTGTAAAAAAAAACAAAAAAAACAATTAAGTTAACTTAATAAATTTGTGTTGGGACAACATGAAGGAATTGTGTGGAACCCTGCATTTTTTACGCATTAAAGAGAAAATAAGTTATTTGACCCTTGTATTTGTTTTTGGTCCAGTCACAAACCCACCCACCCATCCATTCATTCATTCATTTATTTTCCTTCGGCTTAGTCCCTTCATTCATCAGGGGTCGCCACAGCGGAAATGAACCGCCAACTTATCCAGCATATGTTTTACACAGCGGATGCCCTTCCAGCTGCAACCCAGTACTGGGAAACACCAAAACACTCGCATTCACACACATCCACTACGGCCAATTTAGTTTATTCAATTCACCTATAGCACATGTCTTTGGACTGAGGGGGAAACCGGAGCACCCGGAGGAAACCCACGCCAACACGGGGAGAACATGCAAACTCCACACAGAAATGCCAACTGACCCAGCTGGGACTCGAACCAGTGACCTTCTTGCTGTGAGGCGAGAGTGCTATCCACTGAGCCACCGTGTCGCTTCCCCCCACCCATATATAGTGTAAAATTGACCTAAATCCTATTACTATTACAATCATGAATGGGTCCAAAAACTTTCATAAGTGAATACGTGTGCTTCAGTGTGTTCTGCTTTTCTTGGTGGCTGTCTTAAATGTCTCCACCACAAATAATGCAATGTCCTATTTGCTAAACCGTGAATAAACAAAGCAAACTGTCTGTCCAATGTAAAGCGCAGCCCCTGTTTATTCCCGGATTCATCAGAAGCAGTGGTTTTTTATTAAGAAAGGGCCTGCGCTCTTTAAAAGGCTTTAAATGTAATCTAGCAGAGACCAGACTCAGCCGTCTCAGTGTGATCGTGCCATTAATCTTGTTACGGGCCCGCACTCCCTACCATCTTTAAATATGCATTAAAAAGAATGGAGCCATTGAGCATATTTGGTGTATAAAAGATATTGGCTCGTCATTAAAAAGCCATGTTAGCCCTTTAAAGTGAGGAGAGGTGATTTCATGCTTGGGCGCGTTTTGTGCGGTCGGGTGCCGTGCCCACCCCGGGAGCTGGTGTCCTTGGCAGTGCCTGTCTTATGCCAGTGAAATAAGAGAAAGTAAGGCAGATGAAAGAGCGTGACAAGTGACAAAGGTCTAAATAGGGAGGTAAACTGAGGTCACGTTCTCTAGGATTCGGTCAGAATATTGATTAATTAATGGGCTATATGCACTGCTAGTGTGTTTCAGCCAATGATAAACCTTCGGGGAAAGGTGTATCTGGCTGTTTTACAGTTCCTTTTACAGCATCGATGTTGTAATGTAATCAAAATACAATTAGTTAAATAGACTTAAATATTTATTTAGTTGTTCAAGCATAAAACTAGATGAAAGACCAGGTAAACGCTAGCGCCATCAGTAGCAGCAGGCTAGCGCAGAAACTCCATTGAAAATACTGGGGTAAAAACAATTTCAATATTTTTAAAAACATGGCGGGGATAAATGGAATTTACTGCAGTGGTTCTTGTCCGGTCTGAAACCCACTTTATATCGTATATCTATCAGGCAGTGAAGATCACTGATTTTTAAAGAAATCAGGTTTTAAACGTGGCGATTTTGTAATGGAGCTTGGGCTGACTGACTGAAAACTAAAAAGTCTGTAACATCTTTTCGTCTTGACACTTTTGTTTTTCTGCCTTGAGCCTAGGGCTGCACGATTCTGGCTAAAATGAGAATCACGATTTTTTTTGCTTAAAATCAAGGTCATGATGTTCTCTCGATTCTGTAGATGTAAAATAAAGGTTAATAAGAGTAAGCTATTATTCAGAATGAATGATACAATACTGAACAATATATATTGTTATTTCTCAAACATATGGTAAAACAACACTAATAATATTAGCCCTATGTGCAGGTCTACTGTTGGCTAAAATGCTAACTTTGTATAGACTTGGAATGGTGGACTTGAACAGACTTTAAATTTGTCCTGGTCATTAATGCACAGTAAAGTGACGACATCAGAATACAACTATTCATAATTCTAAAGTTGAATTATTGTGTTTGAGATATATGCTTGCAATCTGTCATATTCACTAGTAAAATCACACATTTGTCATTATCAGATTCCCTCTTGCATTATTCAACGTTAGTTACTGACTCAGTAAACATTTATTTTCATGCACAACACTTTGTGTTCGCTTTGAAAGAAAAAACATATCAAATGCTTGTCGTGATCATAACTCTAATATGCGATATGATCGTTTAAATGATGTGCGTGCCGGTTTCACTTTCACTGCCGAGTGCTGCTCATGCCATGGCCGCTGTCACTTTGAAGAAAAAAAACATTCATGCAAATCATACTTCCCACGATCATACTCCTAAATGATCACTCTTTGCAACAATCTGAACGTTATTTACAACTTTATTACCTGTTATTCACAGCATATGCTGGTTCTGTTCACACATTATTTGCGGGCACGTGCATCAGTGTGTCAGCTCACGTGTCATTTGTGACCGCGAATGCATCATTACATTAAGACAGAAATGACATTTTTGGGTGAATTATACTTTATAAATACAGTATGTGACTCTTTCAACACCATTTGGAGGTTTCTGAGCAACGTATATAAAACAATGTGAAGACTTGTGTGACCACCTTTATGCTTCTCCCGAATTTGAAAATATAATTGGCTGAATCGTAGAGATGCTGGATTAAGATCGTGTGGGGGGGTCGAATTGCGATCTTTTTTCGATTAATCGTGCAGCACTAATTGAGCCATTGATCTTTCTATCCATTGTTCTTACTCTGTAGCGTTCTCCCTGTCCCTTTGTCTATCCCTTCATCTATTTATATTTATTTAAAAATCCACCCATCCATCCATTCAGTAAACAATGATATACAGTTGAAGTCACAATTATTAGTGAAGTTTTTTATTATTTTTATTTTTTATTTTTTTATATTTGCCAAATGATGTTTAACAGAGCAATGAATTTTTCGCAGTATTTCCTATAATATTTTTTCTTCTGGAAAAAGTCTTATTTGTTTTATTTCGGCTACAACAAAAGCAGGTTTTATTTTTTTAAACCATTTTATGGTCAATATTATTAGCCCTCTTAAGCAATATTTTTTTTTTCGATAGTCTACAAAAACAAACCATCATTATACAACAACTTGCCTATTTAGCCTAACTTGCCTAGTTACCCTAATTAACCTAGTTAAGCCTTTAAATGTCACTTTAAGCTGAATACTAATTTCTAGAAAAATATCTAGTCAAATATTATGTACTGTCATCATGGCACAGATAAAAGAAATCAGTGATTAGAGTTATTAAAAGTATTATGTTTAGAGATGTGTTGAAAAAAATCTTCTTTCCGTTAAACAGAAATTGGGGGAAAAAAAATATACAGAGGGGCTAATAATTCAGAAGGGATAATAATTCTGGCTTCAACTGTATATTAGGAAGAAAGAGAATATATTTTTGTTGTTCTCCCAGCAGAACAGTCAACATGTTTCCAACATCCTGCCCTACAAAGACGTTACAGATCCTCGCCCCACGTCCTCTGTAAATGACTAACAGGAAAAAAAAAAAAACTGTGCACCGACTGACCCAGAAACGAGCGAGACTCATCCGCCACAGCGCAGGAGTGTATCAGTTCCTCAGAGCAATCCTAGCGTTGTACCTGCCCCTCGCACGAGACGCTCAATCAACTATGCATGACTTGCCCTTAATAGGTTTCTTCACTGGAAAATTTGGAACAGTTGTTAGCTGCTCGACTGCTATGGAAGCACTTCAGTCCCTCGAGAGATTGAGCTATACTTTAACAGTCCGCAAGAACAACCATCCCATAGCCATAAAAGCAAGAATGGGGAGAGGAAGGTTGCTATACTAATTTGCAATCTATATACCAAGAAATATATGAAGTTTATGTATGTCACTTTCTGTCTGGAGGAAATGAAGATGAAAGTGGAACAATGCTCTGCTTTATACACTCACCGGCCACTTTATTAGGTACACCTTACTAGTACTGGGTTGGACCCCGTTTTGCCTTCAGAACTGCCTTAATCCTTTGTGGCATAGATTCAACAAGGTACTGGAAATATTCCTTAGAGATTTTGGTCCATAGTGACATGATAGCATCACGCAGTTGCTGCAGATTTGTCAGCTGCACATCCATGATGCGAATCTCCCGTTCCACCACATCCTAAAGGTGCTCTATTGGATTGAGATCTGGTGACTGTGGAGGCCATTTGAGTACAGTGAACTCATTGTCATGTTCAAGAAACCAGTCTGAGATGATTCACACTTTATTACAAGTAGCCAGCCGAATGTGTTAGCAGAATGTAGCTGTGGTCATAAAGGGATGGACATGGTCAGCAACAGTACTCAGGTAGGCTGTGGCGTTGACACGATGCTCAATTGGTACTAATGGGCCCAAAGTGTGCCAAGAAAATATCCCCCACACCATTACATCACCACCATCAGCCTGAACCGTTGATACAAGGCAAGATGGATTCATGCTTTCATGGTGTTGATGCCAAATTCTGACCCTACCATCCGAATGTCGCAGCAGAAATCGAGACTCATCAGACCAGGCAACGTTTTTCTAATCTTCTATTGTCCAATTTTGGTGAGCCTGTGCGAATTGTAGCCTCAGTTTCCTGTTCTTAGTTGACAGGAGTGGCACCCGGTGTGGTCTTCTGCTGCTGTAGCACATCCGCCTCAAGGTTGGACGTGTTGTGCGTTCAGAGATGCTCTTCTGCATACCTCGATTGTAACGAGTGGTTATTTGAGTTACTGTTGCCTTTCTATCAGCTTGAACCTGTCTGGCCATTCTCCTCTGACCTCTGGCATCAACAAGGCATTTGCGCATACAGAACTGCCGCTCACTGGATATTTTCTCTTTTTCGGACCATTCTCTGTAAACCGTAGAGATGGTTGTGCATGAAAATCCCAGTAGATCAGCAGTTTCTGAAATACTCAGACCAGCCCGTCTGGCACCAACAACCATGCCACGTTCAAAGTCACTTAAATCACCTTTCTTCCCCATTCTGATGCTGGATTTGAACTGCAGCAGAACAACTTGACCATGTCTACATGCCTAAATGCATTAAGTTGCTGCCATGTGATTGGCTGATTAGAAATTTGCATTAACGTGCAGTTGGACGTGTACCTAATAAAGTGGCCGGGGAGTGTATGTTCCTGTCTAGGCATGTAATATGACTATATATATATATATATATATATATATATATATATATATATATATATATAATTATTTTTTTTATGCTGGACCTGCAATTGTTCGTTTTTGAGCAGTGTTTTATATTTTATTAATATTTATTTTATACATTTTTTTTCAAACATCTGCCCTGAAGTTCTAAATAGAGAGAAGAGTGTTTTTGCAGGTGGTTTGTCAAGCCCACTTACCAGTGTAAAGCACACTATATGCAATGTTTATTGGTTTTTTTTATAGAGATATGGAGTGATTGTAAGAAAGTGTCTGTGTCTTTGGCTGCCCTTGGAGAAGAAAATGCCCCTCAAAATGAATGAAAGTTCCCCCCGCTTTTCATTACACAATCATCCGCACCATACACCGCCTCCCCCCGGGTCTTCTCTTTGAGCACCTGCCCCTCGAAAGGTCTCTGCACGGCACTGTGTGTGAGGCACACTCAGTCTAATAGCAAATAACTAATAACAAATAGTCCTTTACATATGGTCAACAAAATATCATTTGATTGAATTTACAGAGGTGTCACGGTGGCGCAGTGGGTAGCCTCACAGCAAGAAGGTTGCTGGTTTGAGCCTCGGCTGGGTCGGTTGGCATTTCTGTGTGGAGTTTACATGTTCTCCCCGTGTTCGCGTGGGTTTCTTACGGGTGCTCCGGTTTCCCCCACAAGTTTAAAGACATGTGGTATAGGTGAATTGGGTAAGCTAAATTGTCCATAGTGTATGTGTGTGAATGAGTGTGTATGGATGTTTCCCAGTGATGGGTTGCAGCTGGAAGGGCATCCGCTGTGTAAAACATATGCTGGATAAGTTGGTGGTTCATTCCGCTGTGGCGACCCCAGATTAATAAAGGAACAAAGCCGAAAAGAAAATGAATGAATTTACAGAAATAGTACTATATATTAGACATATATATGTCGCTCTAGGATTTCTTGAAAAAAAAAGAATCTTTTTTTGTGACTAAAATGATTATGTGGTGAGGTTTTGCTAAATTTGCGGGAAATTTGGTGGCATATTTTTTATTGTTTTGCTGTAAAAATATACACAAATGTACACATCTTAATTCTTTCTAAATTGTTTTACCTAGAGAATCATCGATTTCTGTAACTTATGTAAAGAAACTAGACTTTACCCCTAAAGATGCTGGATCATATTTGAAAATGAAACCAACTGATTGAAAATAATGCACCCATGTCGTTTGACAGCTGTTTGAACACGTTAGTTGACATGTTCAATTTGTGAATACTATGTTTTTAAATGTAAAACTATGCACGTGGCGCGGCGGGAATTTGAACAGTGTCCCGACTGTCCAAAATATGCAAGAAATTGAAGACAATTTAAAACAAAAATTCGAACTTTGCTAAATTTATCGCAAAATTAAGCAAATGTCGTGAAATTTTGTGATCACAGAATCTCGATATCCTGGAGGGTCTGATATTTATATCGTTATCAGGACATGAGACTTATATCTTATATCAATTTAGAATTTCGGACTTGTATCGAGATACTGTATGAGATTTCCTGCCCTATCCACAGAATAGACTACTGTTTAAATGCTTATTCTTAAAAAGTGTTTAACATGACACCTCTAGAGCTTTCGCATCATGCACAAATGTAGATGTTGTTTTGTTTTTAGCTGTTAGAATCAATATGTTAACATCCATCGATCTCTCCATCGCTCTTTCTGTTTGCATCTGTATGACCTGCCACCACTCCTGTATATGATCGGTCATACCTATATCATAACAAATTGAGTGTTTAATGAATTTTCATGCTGTCTGTGTTCACTGATCTAGAACAGAATTTCTCATTATTTTCCCGTCACTCTGGTAACCTCGCCGGTACGTCTGTCTCTGATCACAGTACGCATTAGTGAAGCGCGTGAACTGTTTTTTCCTGCAGTCTCACGCTGAGAGCCTCTTACCCACCAGCTGAGCTTTCCAGACGGACGGATTGACGGAGAACATCAATAGAAGCCCCTTCAGTGAATAAGAGGTGAGACCACTTGCAAGGACCTTTATTTAACTCAGACACTGCAGGTTGTGTTGACATATACCCGCTTAATCACGTCTGTAAGTAAACAGGCTCCTCCAGCTGTGTGTATTACTTACAACATGCAGTTAAAAGGTTATTAGCGCCATACAATATGCACTTTCATTAATGTCATTCACTTCAAACCTTTAAGATGCTGTGGAAAATATGCATATGAAAAACACTTGTAAAAACATCTAGTTGAATATATTAGATGAATATGGTAATTTTTCTAAATGAGTAGGAAATATAGGCTTATTATGATTACTACAGACTTACTGTGAAAAATCATAGTTTTGGGTTACATTCAGTATGGGGGCGTGCGAGAGATCTGCAGAGTGGATGGCAACATCAACAGCCTGAGGTATCAAGACATTTGTGCTGCCCATTACGTTACAAACCACAGGAGAGACAAATTCTTCAGCAGGATAGCGCTCCTTCTCATACTTCAGCCTCCACATCAAAGTTCCTGAAAGCAAAGGTCAAAGTGCTCCAGGATTGGCCAGCCCAGTAACCAGACATGAACATTATTGAGCATGTCTGGGGTAAGATGGTGGAGGCATTGAAGATGAATCCAAAGAATCTTGATGAACTCTGGGAGTCCTGCAGGAACGCTTTCTTTGCCATTCCAGATGACTTTATTAATAAGTGATTTGAGTCATTGTAGAGATTGTTCTTCTTCCACTGCACCATGACTTTATATTCTATACTGTACATTATTTGTGTTAAGTGACAAGACTTTTGTCTATGCAAAGTCAGACCTTACTGTCCTAATTAAATAATTAAAAATCAAGGCATAATCATATTTTATTTGGGTAAAATAAGCGTAATCTAGAGGCCTTTGCCTTTCATATAAGCCACTTCTGATACCAGATGATCAACTAGAAGCCAAGTTATTATTTGCTGTTCCTAAAACTTGGATAGGCGACAAGACTTTTGTCAGGTAGTGTATAATATTTTAGGTTAACTTAACTTACTAAAGTAAGTTAATCTTTTTATACAATTTATACAAGATATAGCTTGATCTCAATTTAGTGTAATGAAAGTTAAAATCATGTAACGTTTACTTGATTTATCTAATTTTTTGTTTTATTTATTATTATTATTATTTTTATTTTTTTTGCAATACATAATTTTTTTTTTTTATTAGACAAACCATAAAATTAATAATTTACCGGTATTAACTATTCATTTATTTTTTTCTAAATGCCATAAAGACATTTTTCACATTTGATTCATTTGAACCATTCGTTTGAGTGAATCGCTCGTTTGCTTCATGCAATTCGTTTAAAAAGCTAAACAAAAACACAATCCAAAAGTACAGTGAAATGAATCTCTGATAATTACACATCTGCAGAATGAAAATAATAATAATAATAATAAGTGACAGCTGTTAGGCTGCTTTTTACATTCAAACCAAAAAAATTTCATTAAAAAAAATCTGCTCTTTATTTACCATATGCCACACTCTGTCAAACGAATATCTGCTCATTAAATTACCTCACATGTCAGCTCTCTCCTCTGACACGATGAGTTCTTTCTGCTATTAAACGGTAGCAGATTTCAGGCATGCTCTACATAACACCCAACGCATGTAACAAGTAAAGCATTTGTACATATTTCAGCTGGTAATTGCATGATAATGTGTGGAGCTACAGTTCCTGAGCAGATCATTAAGAAGAGCTGCCGCTGTCACCTGTCAGCAGCCGCCGTCGATCGCTAGCCATGATGAGCGGCTATTATATTTTAAAAAAAAACTATGCCTATTATTTTCATGTTTTGATGTAATAAGAAACTCCGATGAGAGATAATGCAGCTGCTAATTAAACCGACCTCAGTGTTGCAGTATTGTTGCTTGTATAGCCGCGGGATGACTTGTTAATGGCTGGCATGTGCTTTTGCTTTATCAGTGGCCTTATTCTGAAGACTTTTCCCCCCAAGGGCTGCCCTGACAGATGTCAGTTTGGAGATGAAGTGAGCTTACGGGGCTTAGATGGATTTAGTTTTTAAGAACAGCTTAATATTTTCATATCGCAATCTTTAAAAGCTTTTATCTGAAACTTCCGCGTTTATACCCGCGTTCGTTTTTCGAGAAGGCGATTCACTAAAGAAATGATGCAGATTCAGGTAATGCCACAAACTTGTAGCCACTTATTTGCAAATACTTTGATATAAAAATATACAGTTGAAGTCTGAATTATTAGCCCTCCTGTATATTTTTCCCCCAATGTCTGTTTAACGGAAAGAAGATTTTTTCAACACATTTCTAAAACATAATAGTTTTAATAACTAATCATTTCTAATAACTGATTTCTTTTATCTTTGCCATGATGACAGTTTTTTTAAAGATACTAGTATTCAGCTTAAAGTGACATTTAACAAGTGACATTGTTAATTAACCTCAGTCCTGATCAAAACTTCTAAATGTTTTAAAAAATTACAGGCTTACTTTTAACTCTTTAATTGCCAAATTCATAAATGATGTCACTGATTTGGTGAAGAAAAAAACACACAAAATTACTTATTTTCAATATAAAAAGTAGTTGTGGACTGGATTTTTTTTTTTTTTTTACCTTTCATCACAGTCGTGTCATGTGAAAGATTAGTATCAACATTGCGTTTGATGCATTGATTGTTTTTGTGCAGCATAAGATGTTCATTTTTTCTCCCTAATTTACTGTTGGTGGCTGTTTTTGCCCCATTGGCTTCCATTATGACCACATATTTTGATTGCAAAGCCATGACATCATATAATCATGCATTTTTGATTGTTGGTGGTTTTTCCTGTTGGCAAGAGGGAGAATTTGTCATTTTTACTGTTGATCATCAGTTGGCACTATTAACCCTTTAGATAGGCTTGTGCAAAATAAAAGCTAAGTTTATGGATTTTATATGGAGTTAAATGGAGTATAGCAGAAAATTTAAGTGTGTGCACTGTATGTGTGTCTGTAAGTGTGTGAGAGTGACCTTTTGCGCACTTACCTGTGTCTGAGAAAATCAAAATTTGCACATCAGCTCTCAGAACTACAAGGAGTAAACAAAAACAAAGACTGTGTATTTATGCACATATTTAAAACATTTCTAAGCGTTTTCCCAAAATATGTATCAAAATAAGATTTGTCACCAAAATCCATTCCGTTTGCTGAAACACAGAAAAAAATATGGCCAAATTAAGACTCAAAATCACCCCAGAGTGGATGAAAACATCCCCAACAGCACATAAGGGCTAAACACAACTGCGGGTTGTTTGTGATGCAGGTTTTTGCTCTGAGCTGCTGTGTGCTGTAATTGTTTAATAAATGCACTTTAACGTAATTCTTTTATGTCTATGCTGACGTGAAGAGTGTGTGTGTGTGTGTTAGGAATGGAAAAAGAGCTATCAGTCCATGTCACACAGATGTTAGAATAATGTGTCCTGATGGCTTTTACAAAGCTATTTATTGCACTTAAAAGCAGCCTGTGAGCTTTCAGAAAGCAGATCACGAGCCGTAAAAGCCACTGCTGAAACCTGACCTCACACACGACATGTTATCATACAAGCTCCTTCATGGTATGTTTTCACTGCTGTCATTTGTAAGAACACTTTGGAGCATCTGTATGGCATACAATCAGATTTCCACACACTGCTCAAGTTGCTGTTTGTGGAAATTGTTTCTGTGTTTTCTCAGCAGGTGAACGACACTTGTGATAATGACATACACTCGCTGTGTTCTGTTTAACTGCAGTACTTACAGTGCAGATGGGAAGTTAAACATACTGTATGTTTAAATAACGCCTCTTTTTGGAATCTTAAGGTTGCTAGTAGTTGCTAATAGTTAACTTTTAACCCTTTACACTGAAAACAATGATTCATTGGAAACAATTTATATGGGCTGAATTTAAACAAACACATTAAGCTGAACATTCATTCATTCATTCATTTTCTTTTCGGCTTAGTCCCTTTTTTAATCTGGGGTAACCACAGCGGAATGAACCGCCAACTTATCTAGCATATGTTTTACAGCGGATGCCCTTCCGGCTGCAACCCATCACTGGGAAACATCCATACACACACTCATTCACACACATACACTACGGACAATTTAGCTTACCCAATTCACCTATACCACATGTCTTTGGACTGTGGAGGAAACCAGAGCACCCGGAGGAAACCCACGCGATCACGGGGAGAACATGCAAACTCCACGCAGAAATGCCAACTGACCCAGCCGAGGCTCAAACCAGCGACCTTCTTGCTGTGAGGTGATTGTACTACCCACTGTGCCCCCTAAGCTAAACGTTATTAAATTTAATTTGTTTAAATTCAGCCCAAGCAAATAGTTTGAAACCACTTGCTTTAAAAAAATTAGTAAAATAAATAAATGTTTTTTTTTTTTTTCAGTGTATTGGGCAAGAAACCAACCCAGGCTCATTCTGAAAACATACCCCTATATACATTTCTGGAGAGCGCCAAATACATCCCAGAATGTACGTTTTTTGCAGTTTTTCCACCAGAGGCCGCTGTGTATGCTTTTTGAGATCTCAAATTTCTCTCACGAGTGTCATTCGCCCCTTCTGTTCTCGCGTAAATCCACCACAGGCCGCTATTGACTGACTGACTGACCGATCGACTGACCCACCCTCCTCCTTCTCTAAACCCAACCAATAGTGTTTTCAAAAGCACCGATTGACTTGCCCACCCACCTCCCTAAACCCAACCGACAGTGTTTTCAAAAGCAATCCAGAAAAAGAAAAGCTCTCGCCTGATTTTTACCACGTTTTCAGATTTTACCACATTCTCACCCTGTTATTTACTTGTTTATTTTATTTTTTGGCTTCTGTTTTTGTCTTACCCGCTTTCTGGAACTGTTCTTCGCCGGACTCGAACCCTGTCGTCGTGGTCACTCCTCTCTGCGTCTCAAGTCCGTCAACGTACATGGTGAGCTACTGAAAAAACTGGTACTGAAAATGAACAGCATCATACCACCCCGTAGCGTTCGTTTTAAAGACCAAATGCAGCCATACGTACTTCTGGCCACATAATTCGCAATCTCCAGAAACGTATATAGGGCTACATTTTCAGAATGAGCCTATGTTGCAACCAACATGTGGGAATTTCATTAACATTGATTACAATATAATTAAATATAATTTTTAAATCATAAAAGTAACACTTCATTTTGAGTGCTCTATAAAGGGTTAAATGTGTCTCAGTGAAATTTGTTTGTTTCAATGGGAAACCACTGAAGCAAATGTAGGTGAGGAGTTTACAAAAATTGAATTGATAAAAAAGATTATGGATTTTAATCAGTTTCTATGTAAATGTGAGAAGCACAATATGGTAGTAAGAGGGTTAACTATTAACTAAACAATTTATATGGGCTGAATTTAAACAAACAGATTAAGCTGAACATTATTAAATTTAATTTGTTTAAATTCAGCCCATGCAAATAGTTTAAAACCACTTGCCTTTTTAAAATGAGTAAAACCAATAAATGTTGTTGTTTTTTTTCAGTGTATTGGGCAAGAAACCAACCCAGGCTCATTCTGAAAACATACCCCTATATACATTTCTGGAGAGCGCCAAATACATCCCAGAAGGTATGTTGTTTTTTTTTGCAGTATTTGTTTTCACAAATCCACCAGAGGCCACTGTGTACGCTTTTTGAGATCTCAAAGTTCTCTCACGAGTGTCATTCGCCCCTTCTGTTCTCGCGTAAATCCAATACAGGCCGCTGTTGACTGACTGACTGACTGACTGACCCACCCTCCTCCTTCCCTAAACCCAACCAATAGTGTTTTTAAAAGCACCGATTGACCCGCCCACCCACTTCCAATGAGCCAAATAGCTAACAATGAGCAGTACGTTTATTACAGTCTTTATTCATTGTTTTTATTTGAATTTTTTTTTTATTAATCGTTGTTAGTTTAGTCATTGCTAGTTTTATAGTTATTACAAGACCTCAGTGTGTCATCAGGAGCCATGGCTATTGATTTGGACCCATTTGTATGTGCATTTCAGTGCCATTAAATGAATCAGCAAGGACCACAGATTCCTCTTCTTTAATTTTCTACTTAAGAGAAAACATCACATACTTCTTGGATGACCTTTGGGTGAGTAAATAACCAGGATTTTTTATTTTGTTTTTAGATGAATGATCCCTTTAAGGTACATTTGTCATTTGCATAATGTTTGTCTTATGTAATAATTATTAACTTATAAATAATACTTATTGTCTTGTGTGACATGCTTGTATGCTGCAACCAAATTGCCCTCAGGAAATGAATAAAGATGGGCTAACTAACTAAGGAAAGTCTTATAAACAACCTGTTAGAGCCATTTGTGATATTTATATAATTTTATACTTGTTTGTTTGTTGTATGATTATTGAGTAATTTAAGATTAATAATATTATGCTGTATTATTCTGTGTCACGGATCGAGTGGTTTGGTGACATGGATTAGCTCTACCTACATTTCACGTCAGTTCACCTGTTTACGTAAGGGCACACAGGTGATGGGTGATCAGCTGGCAGGAGTAACAGGGAAACAGTTTTTTGACCGTGTTTTATTTGTGGCATTTGTAAGACAAATAAATGAATTTTCAGATATAAATGCTTGGACGCGTCGTAAAACATCACTGCTCCTGTCAAAACAGCTCCATATTCACCAAATGATGTCGGAGACCGTTATACAACCTCTTTGAGTAAATTGTTCCCCTAAAATGACATATCAGTGCCATATTTCCGTTTCCTGCTAAACAAAATATTTGCCAGAGTTTTTGATTAATACCATTAAAGTTAGCTCACACCTGATGTTCCTTAAAATATACAAGAAAGAAATACACACTGTAAAAAAGGCAGGGTTCCACACAATTCATTCATGTTATCCCAACACAAATCGATTAAGGTAAGTTAAAAAATCGAAGTGGATTGAACATAAAACTATCAAGTTGTCCCTAAAAAAAAAATAATAATAATAATAATACATTTTATTTGAAGGCGCCTTTCTAGCAACTCAAGGACACCGTACAATAAAACAAGAGCAATAAAACAACAAGAGAAATAATATAAAAGTATACAAGATACATTTAAGTATTAAAAGCAACCTTAAATAAGTGAGTTTTGAGTCTTGTTTTGAATAATGTAAGGGAGTCAATGTTTCTGATGGCAGGTGGTAGTGAGTTCCAAAGCCGGGGAGCAGAGTGGCTGAATGCTCTGCTGCCCATGGACGATAGACGAGCAGAAGGAACAGACAACTGGAGGGAGGAAGAAGATCTCAGGGTGCGAGAGGGAGCAGCAATGTGAATGAGGGCAGACAAATATGGAGGGGCGAGATTGTGGATGGCTTTAAATGTTAACAGCAAAACTTTAAAATCAATTCGAAAATGAACTGGTAACCAGTGAAGCTGCTGCAGGACAGGGGTGATATGATGAGAAGAAGGGGTTCTGGTGATGATGCGGGCAGCTGAGTTCTGGACCAACTGAAGTTTACGGAGGGATTTATGAGTAAGACCAAAGAGAAGGGAGTTGCAGTAGTCTAAACGAGATGTGACAAGGCTGTGGACAAGAACAGCAGTGGCATGAGAGGTAAGAGAAGGGCGGAGTCGGTTAATGTTACGTAGGTGGAAGTAAGCAGACCGGGTGATGTTATTGATGTGCGAATCAAAAGATAGAGTGCTATCAAGGATGACACCCAGACTCTTGACCTGTTTAGAGGGATAAATGGAACAGTCATCGATAGAAATAGAAAAGCTGTCAGTTTTGGAGAGTGTTGATTTGGTACCAACAAGCAAAACCTCAGTTTTTGCGCTATTTAATTTGAGAAAATTAAGAGAGAGCCAAGATTTGATTTCTGCTAAGCAGACTGTAAGGGATGAAGGTGGAAAATAAGAAGAGGGTTTGCCAGAGAGATAGAGCTGGGTGTCATCTGCATAGCAGTGGAACTGTATATTATATTTACGGAGAATATTACCAAGGGGGAGGAGATAGATGATAAAAAGCAGGGGCCCCAGGACTGAGCCCTGGGGTATACCCGAAGAAACTGTAAAATGCTGAGAAGTGAATGATTTGAGTTGAATGAACTGAGTACGACCAGAGAGATAAGATTTAAACCAGTCAAGTGGGATATTGGTGATGCCAAGAGAAGATAGTCTATTGATGAGGGTGCTGTGACAAATGGTGTCAAAGGCCGCACTCAGGTCGAGGAGAATGAGAATAGATATTAGTCCAGAATCAGCTGCCATAAGAAGGTCATTGGTGATTTTAGTAAGAGCAGTTTCCGTGCTGTGAAGTGGGCGGAAACCGGACTGGAACTGTTCATACAGGTTGTTCTGAGATAAATGAAGATAAATGAGATAAACACCAAGATTAGTGTTGTTTCTGCTCATTCTAAATAAGTAGTTTGAAAAATCTTTGCTGTTTGTTCAAACTACTTATTTAAAATGAGTTTCATTTGAGTTTATTTAGATTTTTACTTGTTTTATGTTCAATCAACTTAAATTTGTAAAAATGAATAAGTTAACTTAATTCCTTCTTGTTGTCACAACACAAATTGATTGTGTGGAACTCAGGATTTTTTGCAGTGTCTATCTAAAACAAACACACACACACGTTTAGTACAGATGTGAAACCCGTCAAGGTGCCATTGTAAAAAATGCAGGGTTCCACACAATTCATCCATGTTGTCCCAACACAAATCAATTAAGTTAACTTAAACAACTGAAGTGGATTGAACATAAAACTAAGTTTTCCCAAAAAATCTCAAGAATTGCTTGGTTTTAGTTCATGTTACATAAGCAGTTTGAACAAGCAACAAAAATATATTTTTTGAGTGCACACAGGTAGCCCTAAAATTAGTTGAAACAACACAATTCCTGTTTTTTTGGGAGGACAACTTCAATCAACTTAAATTTATAAAAATGAATGTTAACTTAATTTAATTCCTTGTTGTCCCAACGCAAATTGATTGTGTGAAACCCAGCATTTTTTAATATCTAAAACAAACACACACACACATGTTCAGTCGAGATGTGAAAACCATCACACACCGCATTCACCCTCGCGCCTCGTCCAAAACCCACTGCAGTCGTTCCAGCTTCTTCCCTAACCTTGATCTATTACCCAGACCGGGGCAAAACTGTGCTCACACCAGAAAGGTGAGTGTTAGTTTCACCCGCAATCGATTTCTTTCGTCTTTAATGGATGGCTTTATTTAGCCGCCAGAAAGAGCAGCACTCTCTCATACACGAGCAGGCAAGCTGTTTAATAGACCCAAATCTATATTTCATTAAAATGATGACATTCAGCACCCCCTGCTCGCTCTTAAGTCCTGTCCTATCGATCGCCGGCCGCTTAACTCTTGTAGTCGTGAGATAAATGGGGCTGTTTGTAGGTGGCGCTCTCTCTTTCTGTGTCCCAATTGATGTCCGGCGGGTTCGGAGGTCAATGTAAAGCCTCTTGTGTGGATTTCTCATCTGTTTGGACTGAATCTGAGGTACGATTTGCACACAGATGGAAAAAAATTGGCTCAGGTTGCACAACGATTCATCTCACTCAGTCGACTCATATCTGCTCCATTTGTCATCGGGACAACAACAAAAACGCTGTATCGATTTCATAACCAGAAAGCGCAAAAAGTCTTCACTGATGTCATTAAATGTGTAAACAACATTTTGATGAAGTCAAGCACTTTTTTGCTTTCTCTTTGCATTACTGCACAGAGTCACTATGTATATGTACTGTTGAAGTCAAAATTATTAGCCCTCCTGTGATTTTTATTTTTTTATTTTATTTTTTATTTTTTTTTATATTTCCCAAGTAATGTTTAACAGAGCAAGGAATCTTTCACAGTATTTCCAATAATAATTTTTCTTCTGGAGAAAGTCTGATTTGTTTTATTCGGCTAGAATGAGAATTTTTTTTTTTTTTTTTACATTTTAAGGTCAATATTATTAGCCCCCTTAAGCAATATTTTTTTGATTGTCTACAGAACAAACCATCATTATACAATGATTTGCCTAATTATCCTAATTAACCTAGTTAAGCCTTTAAATGTCACTTTGAGCTGAATACTAGTATCTTGAAAAATATCTAGTCAAATATTATGTACTGTCATCATGGCAAAGAGAAAAGAAATCAGTTATTAGAAATTAGTTATTAAAACTATTATGTTTAGAAATGTGTTAAAAAAAAAATAATCTTCTTTCTGTTTAACAGAAATTGGGGAAAAAAATATTCAGGGGGGCTAATAATTCTGACTTCAACTGTATGTACAGGAATAAATATCTAGTTTTTGCAATGCTTTAATGTTTAATAAATGCTTTAATTTAGCAAGAATGCGTTCAATTAGTCAAAAGTGACAGTAAAGATGTTTATAATGTTACAAAATTAAAATGTGTATAAAGTAATGTGTTTGAAATAGGTGCTGTTTGTAATTATAACAAATATTAAATAAAAAAACTCAAATATCGTAGGAAAATGGTTAATGCATAATTAGAATAAATTGTTTTTTATTAAAATTGCATAAAATAAATGCACAATTGACGTGAAGTAAATGCATAATTTTTTTATATTATTACAATGAAAGTAAATTTTCTAATTAAAATAAATCCAAACCTCCAGTTAAAGTAATGCAACTGTTAATTATTGAAATTCTTCAAATACCCCCCCATCCCCCCCCCACCCCATCAAAAAAAATGTAGGATTGTAATCTTAATAATCTCAATAATAATAATAATAATAATAATAATTTTATAAATATATATATTTTTTAAATAAGCAGCAAATCAGCATTTTAAAACGATTTTGAAGCATCATGCCAAACTGAAGACTAAATTACATTTTAAATTAAATTCAATTAAAATAGGAAAAGTTATTTTGAAATGAATGCAGCCTTGGAGTTCATAAGAGACTTGCATATTTTACATTTTAGGACTCTTATCAAATAATGTAATACATAATTATTTTTTATTTCATCGTATAACTCGTAATTTACTGTAGTTTGTACTGTTATGTAAAACACTGCTAGTATACAGTAGAAAATACTGTTAAATAATTATAACAAATATGAAATAAAAAAAACTCAAAATAGATATTGTAGGAAAATGGTTAATGCATAATTAGAATAAAGTTTTTATTAAAATTGCATAAATTAAATGCACATTGTTTCATTTTATTAATTAAATTGTTTTGTTTTTTATATTATTACATTGAAAGTACATTTTCTAATTAAAATAAATCCAAACCTCCAGTTAAAGTAATGCAACTGTCAATTAATGAAATTCTTCAAATAAAAAAACCCCCCTAAAATGTAGGATTATAATCTTAATGTAATAATAATAATATATATATATTTTTTTAATCTGCATTTTAAAATGGTTTTTAAGCATCATGCGAAACTGAAGACCAAATTACATTTTAAATTAAATTCAATTAAAATAGGAAAAGTTATTTTGAAGCAAATGAATGCAGCCTTGGAGTTCATAAGAGACTTGCTTATTTTACATTTTATCAAATAATGTAATACATAATAATATTTTTTTTTCAGTGTATAGCATATAATGTTCTGAAGCTTGTACTGTAGTATATGCAAAATGCTGCTAGTATACAGCAGAAAATACTGTTAAATAATTATAACAAATATTAAATAAAAAATCAAAAATGAGATATTATAGTAAAAGGATTAATGCATAATTAGAATAAATATTTTTGAATTACAATTGCATAAATTAAATGCCAAATTTAATATATTTTTTATTTTTATTTTAATAAAGTGCATATATTTATTATTAATTATTGTTTTTATGTATGTTTTATGTAATTATTAAGTGTATATATATTTATTTATTTATTAGTGTATTTATTTTAATTATTTTCATTGTAATTATATATATCCTTGCGTTCATGTTGTTGACGCCAAATTCTGACCCTACCATCCGAATGTCGCAGCAGAAATCGAGACTCAGACCAGGCAACGTTTTTCCAATCTTCTATTGTCCAATTTTGGTGAGCCTGTGCGAATTGTAGCCTCAGTTTCCTGTTTTTAGCTGACAGGAGTGGCACCCAGTGTGGTCTTCTGCTGCTGTACCTCATCCGCCTCAAGGTTGGACGTGTTGTGCATTCAGAGATGCTCTTCTGCAGACCTCGGTTGTAACGATTTATGTATTTGAGTTACTTTCTATCAGCTGGAACCAGTCTGGCCATTCTCCTCTGACCTCTGGCATCAACAAGGCATTTGCGCCCACAGAACTGCCACTCACTGTATATTTTCTCTTTTTCGGACCATTCTCTGTAAACCCTAGAGATGGTTGTGTGTGAAAATCCCAGTAGATCAGCAGTTTCTGAAATACTCAGACCAGCCCGTCTGGCACCAACAACCATGCCACGTTCAAAGTCACTTAAATCACCTTTCTTCCCCATTCTGATGCTCGGTTTGAACTGCAGCAGATCGTCTTGACCATGTCTACATGCCTAAATGCATTGAGTTGCTGCCATGGGATTGGCTGATTAGAAATTTGCGTTAACGAACAGTTAGACAGGTGTACCTAATAAAGTGGCCGGTGAGTGTAAATATATATATATATATATATATATATATATATAATTATTATTATTATTATTATTATTATTATTATTACTACAATGAACGTTTATTTTC
The DNA here is from genome assembly GCA_903798115.1 of Danio jaintianensis. Lineage (NCBI taxonomy): Eukaryota > Metazoa > Chordata > Actinopteri > Cypriniformes > Danionidae > Danio > Danio jaintianensis. The sequence goes on along the minus strand of CAIGQV010018201.1, from coordinate 3,618,017 downwards.
TAATTAAAACAAATCCAAACTTCCAGTTAAAGTAATGCAACTGTCAATTAATGAAATTCTTGTAAAAAAAGTAAAAAAAAAACTAAAATGTAGGATTATATTCTTGACATGTTGATATGAACTACACATTTCATGAGATTCACCCGAATAGGATGAGTGTCTCTCCATTTCTCACTGCAAATCAAGCTATAAAATGTGCATTATTTTAATGAGTTCAATAAATGTGTTTGTTTGTCGTTCATACAAAGGCTCTGTGCCAAGTTAATTTACAGCCAATTTAGATAAACAAACCAAATCTGCCCATCAATTAGCCTTTTGCCCTCTTGCCTTAATGATTCTTTGCTATATAAACACCTCCCTTTAACAAGACACAGCATTTGGTGTGATTCACATCTGTAGTTCAAACAGTGTTTGATGAATTGCGTGCCAGTTTTTAATGGTTAGGGTCACTGTAATGTTCAGATCTATAAACTGCATACTGTATGAGCTACAGCGCATAGCGAGTGTCATTAAAGTATGATAATATATTCCTAAGTCAAATGAAGTCTCATGTAGTTTACATTCACATGAGTATATTAAGTTATTAAGGAGGGCTAATAATTCTGACTTCAACTGTATCTTTTTGTTTCTGTTTGCCTGGAATGCACACATTCATAGCTTCCATACCTTTCAGTATCGGCACCGTTTGATCCAGTTCACAGAGAGAGTACAAAGAAGCTTGACATCATTTAATATGTTGTGGAAAGCGGCAGTGTTTATGATGAACTGGCAGTAATCTGACAGGCTCTTGAGGGTAAACACATTTGACATTTTCTCGTTGACCTTACGTCTGCTCTTCCAGGAGCTGATCTCTGACAGCCTATAGAATCAACTGCTTAACAAGCTCCGACCCGCACGTTCTGCTCTCGTGTCATGCTTCTGGGTGAAAGATGTTAAATCTAGAACAATTTAACACAAGTCTGTTGCGCCTTTAGGGGAATAATCATTTAAACAATACGTTTAGTTACAATCGTCGGCGTCAATCCCAGTTGTCCCCATCCCAAAAAAATCTATAAAACAAAATTGCACTCTCTATAGTGAAAAATATATGTATGTATACCTAAAATAATTGTGTAAGTAGAAAAGAAAATGCAAAAATGCATTAAGAAACAGTCCCCTCGCCCCTTCCTCACAGTGGTTTGGCCCACTGCCTGCTTTTCCATTTCATCTCACCTACTCTACACACACAAATGTGTGACTGCGGCTCAAATCATGTTGAACTCCAATAAGTAGGGTATTTTATTCACTGTAAATAAAGCGATTGTCTTTAATGTAGTTGATGCAGACTCATTCATAAATTAGTTGCGGCAAAAATGCAGATAACCGATAATTTTCCATGAATCTGCTATATTAGCGGTATATTAAAATATTACTTATCTAGTTAATTAAAGTCTACTTTTTCAGATCTCAAATTTCTCTTGTGAGTGCCATTTGCACCTGCTGTTCTCGCGTAAATCCACCAGAGGCCACTGTCGACTGAATGACTGACTGACCGACTGACTGATTTTCCCCCCACCCACCCCCTTCCCTTAACCCAACCGACAGTGTTTTCAAAAGCAATCCAGAAAAAGAAAAGCCTTCGCGGCTGCCTTATTTTTACCACGTTTTTAGATTTTACCACATCCTCACCCTGTTATGTACTTGTTTATTTTATTTATTTGCTATTTGTTTTTGTTTTACCTGCTTTCTGGAACCGTTCTTCGCCAGACTCAAACCCTGTCATCGCTGTCAACTCTGCTCTGCGTCTCAAGTCCTCCGACGTATGCAGCGAGCCAATGAACAAACTGGTAACACCAGAAAAGCCGTCCACACGGAGGTAAGCGGTCAGCTGGTACCTCGAAAAGAAACAGAATCCGTCTGCGGCATCATACCGCCCCGTAGCGTTCGTTTTAAAGACTAAATCCAGCCCATACGTACCTTTGGCTATATAATTCGCACTCTCCAGAAATGTATACAGGGCTACGTTTTCACAATGAACCTGTGTTGGTATTATTTGTGTCCCCTTCAAAAATTGCTCTTGATAAATTGTATATTTATTGCCCCCCCTACTGTTAAGTAAAATTTACACCCATGGTTACAAAGCGGCAAAAAAAGCATCTTTATCCATCGTGTTTTGCATTTATTTCAAATCAATTCAATTGAAGTTTATTTGTATAGCACTTACTTACCATAACTTTATTAGTTACTAATAACTTTAACTGATTAACTAGTAACTAATAGCTTTTAACAGTTAAAGTTATTATAAGTTAGTTATTATAGTTAACCTGCAGTTATATAGTATTTAGGTGATGTCTATTTGTACGTTTAATGAAGTGTATTAGGTGTATGTGTTGTCCTAGAAGTCTTCAATGGTTGGCATCCTCTCTTAAAAATAATAATAATAATAATTAATGTAGCTGCTGTTCATAATGTATTTGAACAAGAGATATTAAATGTCCATGCGACAATGAAGTGCTATAAATGAAAATAGGAGTTAAATAAACAAAGATGGAAAGAAACCTATAAAAGATGGAAGTATTTCTATGCGCGTTTAGGGGAATAATCATGGTATGTCTCTTATGTTTAGTTACAATGCAAAAAAAATCCATCATGTTTTGCATTTATTTGCACTTTTTAATTGCGTTATGGAGCACCGATCTCTACTCTGACAGCTTTTGATCTTATAGTAGTTTGGCGGTGACTTTTATTGATATTTTTAGTTGTTTGAAAGAATGTATTATTATCAGGGTTGCTTATGTAAACCAGGTTATGAGCTGCCAGTACTTTTATTTTCTGTTAATTGAAAGATTTATTTCTATATCCTTTCAAAGTACTAAAAATATATGGAAAAGTCACTTTGTTAACCTTTTTTTCCTGATTTAAAAATGTGATTTATTTACATGTTCAGCATTATTACAGTCTTCAGTGATCCTTCAGAAATCATATACAGGTTTGCTGAAACATAGTTAATCCTAAAAAAAACTCTTATTTTTTAATAACATTAAAATCTTCTGTTTGCTTTTAGTTCAAACTACTTATTTAAAACCAGCTGAAACAACACAAGTCTTGAGTTTTTTTGGGGGGGACAACCTAATTGTTTTACGTTCAATCCACTTAAATTTGTAAAAACTAATAAGTTAACTTAAATCCTTCATGTTGTCCCAACACAAACTGATTGTGTGGAACCCAACATTTTTTACAATGTTGTTTTTTGGCTGATTCTGATTTTACAGATTTTTCTTACTTTACAGTAGTTTTGGAAATATAAATATGTCCTAACTATCTCTTTAAAGGGGCTTTATGTAAGTTTTTGACAATAAAACATAACAATACCATGTAAAACATAACAATACCATGTTTGCAGATATTTAAGAAACATGCCAAGTGAACATTCTTGTTTATCTGAAAAACAATGCTGAAGTCAGTTAACCTGCTTTGAAAATGTGTTTTCCGTGCCGGAACGTCTGTCTTTGTTTTGGTTCTTTTAACCCGCCCAATGCCAGTTTAGCCAATTATATTTCAGCACCCCCGGGTTGCCTTGATGGAAAAAAGCATATTTTATTCAGTCAGGAAGGCTCTTAAAGCATGCGCCCGTGACCGAAATTCAACCTCCGGTGGACAGTAGCAGACTCCGAAATGAGACGCAGATTCACATGAGGGGGTTATTAATTATCAAATAATATAAATATTAACGTAAACATTAGGTGAGCAGGTTGCATTGTAACCGCTTGTCCTAACAACACCCTACGTGACGAGATTTGCAGTGATAAGCAATTTGGCTGTTTGCACCAGACGAAACACGACAGAAATTTAAATACAGCCATTCAGAAGCACAGAATATGCACTCACTCACGAAATGGTAAGGTTTATAATCCAAATAATACATATTAACCCTCTTTAACATTAATAAATGTAGATACTGAATCACTGATATGTGTTGGTTTGCGTTATTTCCCAGTTCTAAAGTTCAATTTCAAACGGTTTATTTTATTTTCAAGATCTGAGGTGAACTATCTGCTGCTGCTTTCAGTAGTATGGCAATAAATGGCATTCAAACTCACATTGTTAGCATTTAACCCTGAATGAAGCACATGAGGTGCACCTGAGGTGATCATAGTTCTGTTGTTCAGCTGCAAGAAATAAAAGCCGTTTCTAGTTCTAGTTCCAGTTCATGACCATTTGAAGCCTTTTTGCTTGAACAGATACCATATTTTAATATTCTGTATTTATTATTGTTGTTGCAGTTTTCCAGAGCGTGACATCACCCTGTTAAATATACGAGTGTCATATAATGTGTGGGCACAAACCATTTTACACATTTAAAAACTAGCATGACAGGACTTTTACTCTTGGTTTGTGTGATTAGCATAGGTGACATTGGCCTTTTGCACTGTGTTGCTTCACACTACTGACAATGAAACCCTGGCATCATCTGTTGCAATCTCCCATTGGAAAGTTTTATTTCAATAAATGCTCATTTTGGTTTGTTAAAAGTGTGTTTTAAAGCCATTGTATTTTTTATGAAGTGGTTTTATCTCAGAAGATCAAATGCCTTGGATACAATTCAGTAGACCACTCCACATTCAGTGGGTCGATGAATATGAACATCAGACATAATAATAGTCAAAGCACATATGTGGACGAGAGACACTTCTCCAAATGAGCAGAGAGATGCGCACGTCCTGAAACGATACAAAATAAAATCTCCGCTCTCTGAAAGATCAAACGTGCTGTAGCGGTGCTCGTTCACTTAAATTATCAACTGATGGACGAGGCGTTCACTGTTGAATGAACTAACACTTGAGTAGGATATGTGCCTTTTTAGATGGTGTTTGAAGGTAAATGTGTGTTGGCAGTGTGTGTGCACCTCCACCAATGATTCAAATCGAACAATTGCGATCTGTATATAGTGACGTCACATTCTACAGG
>CAIGQV010018201.1:3594580-3613060 GCA_903798115.1 Danio jaintianensis | reverse complement strand
CTGCTCCAGTGTCTCTCAGGGTGGGGTTTATGCTAATAAGGCAGTGTTTCTCAACAGTCGTGGGCGGGGCCTGTAGAATGTGACATCACTTTATACAGATTTTGCAAACGGTTTTAAAGCACTGCTTACCATTTATGAGGGTCTAAAAGATAAAAATTTTTATTTTTATTATTTATTTATTTATTATTATTATTTATTATTTATTTATATATTATTTATACACACACTGCCAACAAACCTTTATCTTCAAACACCATTTAAAAGGGAATTTTGCGTAATAAGTCAATAAGTTAACAGTAGTATTAAATCTTTTTTTTTCCTTTTGTGTTCAGAATCAGTCTTTTAAGTAAGAATTCTAGGGTGTTTATGCCTCTATTTAGAACACCTCCTGCCTTTTAGATCCTTTTAGACTCCCGTGCCTGCTAGAAACACCCACTAAAAAGGGGGAATGAATATTGTCTTGCATGGCTCCTGAGATGATCTTTTTGTTTTAGTCTAGACTAAAGACTCATCTGTCTAGTCAGGCATACAGTTAAAGTCCCACAGCTTGCTCTTAATCCAGCCGCAGTAGCTGTGTGCACCCCAGAGCTGTTGTTTTATACATGCTCTTCTGTGCCAGCTCTCTGTTTACATGTAAAACTCTAATGATATACTGTATTAAATTTGCAGCTTGAAATATAATGCGAGGAATCCCATATATCCCTCTGTGCAGTGTACTTGATTCGACGTTCCATTTGCAGTTTGACAAATCGCAGCTGTTGCTTCCAGTTCTTCAAATGTGCTTTTCATGCTTTGCTCTGTATGGTAAGCAGATAAAAATGATATTTTTGCCTAAAATTTTAATGGTCCAGATTTTTGTTTTAAGTGAAGTTTCACAAACTAATTTCAAGAGGAGCACGTGATATGATTGAGCACGACTGGCTACTCATCCGTAATCAGTATTAATCCAATCAGATTGATTCAAGCTTACAATAAATGAACCGATTTCCTCTACCGATCTATCTTCATTTCGGAAGAATCCCCCCTTCCACCCCATCTCCTCCTTTTCCTCCCTTTTCTAAGGGGAGCTCTCGAGACCTACCTGATCTCGAACCCCTTTATATGCTTATTTGACTGGGCGGGAGCCTTGAGCTCAATTATCTTCGAGCTCAGGGTTCTCTCCCGGGACAGCATGCCAAACCTGCTATTAACGCTAAAGCATATCTAAGTGAGAACTCTTGAAATGATAGTGTCTGTTGGTTTATATATATATATATATATATATATATACTTTTTAAGTATACTAAATATTCAGTTTGTGTATTCTCCCCTATCTACATGCCTGAAAAAAACTTTATGACTGAAACGTATATGTTATTTGTCCTTTATTTATTATTTTTTTTAATGTATTACACGTGCAAAATAACTATTTCTTAAGTTTTAATAACTTGAAACTTTTTTAAACGAAGGAGTTATGGATTAATAGTTAGATTGGAGGTTTGTTTTGTTTTACACTTAAGAACATGACATTAACTTAATTTTATATAATCCTATCAGTCTTTCTGCTTTCAGCACACATGAGAAATAATGGCTTTCCAGAGAAGTCCATTTGTTTTTTTTCCATTTGTTTATTTCCAGAGAAGTCTAAATAGCTTTTACAATTTTCTATAATTTGTTTATAATATTTTTATTTTATGTACGGAACTGTGAAGGATTTATAGTTATTTATTTATTTGTTTATTTTAGCTTGTAAATGCATAAAATAAACTTAATTCATTTTTTATTGTATGTATTGAACTTGAAGATAAAGGATTGCTGGTTATCTTTGTTTATTTACTTATTATTATTATTATTATTATTGTTATTATTGTTGTTGTTGTTGTTGTTGTTATTTTGGTTGTTATTATTATAATATTATTATTTGCTTAGTTTTATTTATTTTCTTTTACTCTGTATTTTATTTTTTATTTTTTTTTGCTTATAAATGCATGAAATTAACTTAATTTAACCATTTTGATACTATTTTTATTGTACTGAACTAGAGGATGAAGGATCGATAATTAGATTTATTTATTATTATTATTATTATTTGCTTAGTTTTATTTGTTTTTACTCTTTATTTATTAATTTATTTATTTATTTTTGCTTGTAAATGCATGAAATTAACTTATTTTCTTTTACTTTTTTCTTTTTTGCTTGATCTTAATTTAACTATTTTATTTACTTTTCAGCAAAACTGTCACTTTTTAAATCATCAATAATTCTAGAATCGGCTTAGCCCCTTTATTCATCAGGGGTCGCCACAGCAGAATGAACCGCCAACTTATTCAGCATATGTTTTACACAGCGGGTTCCCTTCCAGCTGCAACCCAGTACTGGGAAACATCCCTACACACTCATTCACACACATACACTACGGACAATATAGCTTCTCCAATTCACCTATAGCGCATGTGTTTGGACTGTGGAGGAAACCCACGCCAACATGGGGAGAACATGCAAACTCCACACAAAAATGCCAACTGACCCAGCTGGGACTCGAACCAGTGACCTCTTGCTGTGAGGCGACAGTGCTAACCACTGAGCCACCGTGTCGCCCACAATTCCAGAATTACTAAACTTCTAAATATGATTTAAATATTGATTGGTTGATCAATCTTCAAAGCATGAAATGACCTTATATTACCATAATGCTACCTGCTTGTTATCATTTCAGCATCCATGAGCAAAGATTTCAAGATGCTACAGCAGTCAACCAACTGCTATTCAAATGGATTGGAATGCAAGCAGATGACACATTTATTCAGGTATTATAAACCTTTTTGGATTAAACATGCAGCATAATGAGATAATTACGGTCAGTTTTCATACGCTATTTTACATTCCGCTAATGCACATTAAGCAGCCTGTTAGTTCCCTGTTCTTAACATCGCCATCTTGTAGCGGTTGTTCTTGTCTTGTGACGCTTGTAATTATGCACAAAGCAGCGGGCAGAAGACAGACGAGGTGAAGAAGTAATTTCATACCAATCACTGCTCATTACCTAACGAACATTGATGACACTCAGCCCTGGAGAGGCCACACAAACCGGTCCTGATGAGTTGTAATCACATTCTTATTTACCTCTTTGGAGATAACGAGGTTTTGGAACACAATTAAGCCGCAGTCAGGTTAAAGCAGGGTAATTCCAGCATTATTTCCTAGCCATGAATAATTAATGCCGGCATAATTGGTATTTATTTGCTTGCCAATGTCGGGCGTCGGAAATGCTTGTTAATTGTGTTTCCTCCGACTTGACTCTCAACAACTCTTTCGCTTTTAATTAATAGGAAATTAATTTTACAGTGCTCTGTTTTGACAGGGTTCATTTACATATCGCATGTACGAGCGATGCTATTGTATGTTGGTGTTTAAAGTAGGAAATATAGCCAGTTCAGTTGAGTTTGTATGAAATCCTTCTCTTTCTTTTGCACACTAACTCACTTACCCTCTCTCTCGCTCTCATTCACTCACTCACTCACTCACTCACTCACTCACTCACTCACTCATTCACTCTCTCACTTATTCACTCACTTAGTCACTCACTCCCTTTTCACTCACTTAGTCACTCACTTAGTCATTCACTCACTCACTCTCTCACTTATTCATTCACTCTCTCACTTATTCAGTCACTCTCTCACTAACTTACTCGTTCACTCATTCACTCACTAACTTTCTCACTTTTATTCACTCAGTCACTCACTTAATCTCTCACTCATTCATTCACTCACTCACTTTCTCACTCTCATTCACTCACTCTCTCACTTTCTCTCACTTACTCAGTCACTCACAAACTGACTCAGCCACTCACTTAATCTCTCATTTATTAACTCACTCACTGTCACAAACTCACTCACACACTCACTGTTTCACTTATTTATTCACTCTCTCGCTAACTCACATTATCACTCACTCATTCGCTCACTAAATTAGTCATTCACCCACTATTAGTTATTCACCCACTGACTCACTCATTCACTCTCTGACTCACTCATTAATTTACTCTCTCACTTATTCAGTCACTCTTTCACTAAATCACTTATTCACTGACTCTCACTCATTCACTCACTCACTCACTTTCTCACTCATTCACCCATTCACTGTCACGTCACTCACTCACTTAATCTCTCACTCACTCACTCACTCACTCACTCACTCACTCACTGTCACAAACTCATTCACTTACTTTCTCACTCTCATTCACTCACTCACTCACTGTCACTCACTGACTCAGTCATTCGCTTAGTCACTCACTCTCTCACTTATTTACTCAGTCCCTCACTCACTGACTCAGTCACTCACTTAGTCTCTCACTCACTCACTCATTCACTCACTCACTCACTCACTCACTCACTCACTGTCACTCACTCACTGAATCAGAAACCCACGTAGTCTCTCACTCATTTACTCACTGTCACTGACTCAGTCACAAACTCACTCTCTCAATCACTCACTCACTGTCACAAACTCACTCACTCACTGTAACTCACTCACCGTGTCACACACTCACTCACTCACTGTAACTTATTCAGTCACACATTCACTCACTCACTGTAACTTACTCACTCAGTCACACACTCACTCAGTGTCACACACTCACTCACTCACTGTAACTTACTCAGTCACTCAGTGTCACACACTCACTTACTCACTGTAACTTACTCACTCAGTCACAAACTCACTCACTGTCAGTTACTCACTGTAACTTACTCACTGACTCAGTGTCACAGACTCACTCACTCACTGTCACTCACTGACTGTCACAAACTCACTGATCCACAGATCCAATATACTAATACACATTGAATTGTTACAATTACTTATGCCTTATGTCAACCTTATGCCATTTTGTTCCATATATTTATTAGTTTAAGTGCAAGAAGACGCGACGAATGAAAACCGAATTCAGCTTCTTTTTTTTTTTTGTGCTTGGATATTTATTAACCTAAGTTGCAAATTATGTAAATGTTAGAACAAAGCACTACTGGGATATGTTACATTCCTAAATACAAATGTTTTGCTGTTTTTGGCTAAAGGGAAAGTGTTGCTTTAAGCAAATACATTCAAAAAGGAATGTAAGCTGCTCTGTGTTACTCATCCTGCACCATTTGTGTGTATTGCTGCTACTTTAATAAGAGATCAGATTTATTATTTTTTATTTTTTTTTGCCTCCAGGACAACAGGTATTTGTGAACCAAAACATCAATGGAGCCCCTTTAGGACAACATAAAAACACTTCGTACACACAACTTCATATTTATGAGTTATGTATGAGAAGAAAATATGAAAGAGCTAAACTGAGCTCACTGAAACGAGTTTAATTATTCAAACCCCAAATAAACAGTCAAGCCACCTTATTTATGCCAAATGATTACCGGCAAATCCACATAAAAAGGCTAAGCATTTCACCTTGAGGGGAAACAAAGCCTTTAAATGGCCCATCATTCGTTTCTTTATGTTTCGCCGGATGACACACTCATGTAACGTCACACTGTGAGATTCACTCAGTTAAATGCCAGCTGAAAGTTCACACTACAGTATTACCCATGATACATTTCACCTGACAGCTCTGTCACCGCATTTGGTAATGATTTTTTCTTCGCTCACAGATACCCTTTCTTCATTGACAGAGCTGTCATTGTGAGTTCAGAGCGGAATGTTCCATATCTGGCCTCTTTTTTTTTCTTTTTCTCCTCAGATCATCTTACACAAACATACTCTGAGAGTCCGTGATGGTGAAATAAGCAAGTTTTCTTGAAAGGCTTTATCTTCTACTGTGACGAGAGCTCAAAAGACAGAAATATAAACACATCAGTGATTTTTAGTTTCTAACATCTCTGTAATATGAATTATTTATATTCGCGACTCCCATTGGTTTGCCCATGTTGTTCCAAACAGCTTTTCCATGTTTTGGTCTAAATCCTGTGTCATTTTATCAGTTGGTCTAAATCTTGTCACTAAATCTCAAGTAACTTTGTCCTGGAAAGTTCATTAATTCATTTTCCTTCGGCTTAGTCCCTTATTAATCAGGGGTTGCCACAGCGGAATGAACCGCCAACTATTCCAGCATATGTTTTGCGCAGCGGATGCCCTTCCAGCCATATTGCATAGCATTCAAATGTATTCATTCATTCATTCATTCATTTTCCTTTGGCTTAGTCCCTTATTTATCAGGGGTTGCCACAGCGGAATGAACCGCCAATTATTCCAGCATATGTTTTACGCAGTGGATGCCCTTCCAGCCACAACCCAGTACTGTTAAACACCCATACACACTCACATTTAGACACGCACTCATACACTACGGCCAATTTAGTTTATTCAATTCACCTATAGCGCATGTGTTTGGACTGTGGGGGAAACCGGAGCACCCGGAGGAAACCCACTCGAACACGGGGAAAAAAATGCAAACTGGACCAGCGAGGACTCGAACCAGCATCCTTCTTGCTGTGAGGCGACAGTGCTAACCACTGAGCCATCGTACCGCTCTACTGGAAAGTTGTAGCATGCATATTGGAAATAACAGAGGGCCTAAAACAGATCCTTGGGGCACTCCATATTTTGTCAGTGCTAAGCCAGAGGGTTCCCTGTTTCTATGCCATGGTAATTCTGGTTCCTGATAACCAGAGTAGTTTTGTTAGTGATATTTTATTATATTGTGTTCTATTTTGTCGAATGCAACACCAAGATCAAGTAAAACTAATAAGATACTCTTGTTCTGATGCCAAAAACATCATTTGTAATTTTAATTAGTGCAGTTTCTGTGCTATATGGAGCTTGAAACGTCTTAATGTTATCACCCTTCTGTAAAAATGAAGATATTTCCAATATTTTAGATGTAAACATTACATTTTAAACCCACCAGTATAATTGTTTAAAGCGACAGTTCACCCAAAACTGAAAATTCTGTCATCATTTACTGACCACTGACTTGTTCCAAATTAGTTTGAGTCTCTTTCTTTTGAGATATTTTGAGAAAACAAAAAGCTGGAAACGGCAGCATGGTGGCTCAGTGGTTAGCACTGTTGCCTCACAGCAAGAAGGTCACTGGTTCGAGTCCCGGCTGGGTCAGTTGGCATTAATGTGTGGAGTTTGCATGTTCTCACCATGTTGGCGTGGGTTTTCTCCTAGTGCTCCGGTTTCCCCCACAGTCCAAAGACATGCGCTATATGTGAATTAAATAAACTAAATTGGCCGTAGTGTATAAGTGTGAATGAGTGTGTATGGATGTTTCCCAGTACAAGGATTTGTTTTAGGCCCCCTGCAATTTCAGTCAATGACATGTATTACATATTTGTGGCTGCCAAGGTGTCTGAATGGTTGTTGCTGTGTTGCTAGGGGTGGTTGCGGTGATATTGTTAGATGGTAAGACTCAATCATGTTTTTATTTATTTAACTAATTACTTAGAAAAACAAATGTCTATTCTGTTCCATTATCTTGCTTTGTTTATCATCTAAAATAGAGCTTGTGAAATAGCGTAGAACCGCTCCAGAGATGGTCTCATGATCATTATCTGCAAAGGGGGCGATGGGGAGAAATTATATCTCATGAGCAACCTGGAACAGGAAAGGAGAAGAGAATGGCATGTGTCACGGAGGCGTTTTCTGTGTGGCGAGATATGAGCTACATCTGTTTTTATCACTGTTTCTAAAAACAAACATATGGTTGTGAAATCTTATCCATATGCTGCAGGTTTTCTTCTCTCGCAAACACTAATTAAAGCTCTCACTTTTCCTCCCCACTGCTGTTCTCTGCAAACATAATGCAGATGCCTTGGAAGGTTTCAGCTGAGTCCCTTTCTGTTTCCTTTTCTCAATAAATCCTGGAGGGCACGAATGAGACTTTGGCTGTGCTCGAATGCATTGATTTGATCAGGTGTGTATCAGTTGGCTACATCAGTAGGTCGGGATTATTATACTACTGACACAGTTCAGTTGAGCGTTCTTCATTCCTGCTGTCATCAGAACGTCTGTGTACTGTATGACATTGAAGATTATTGTAGAACTGGAAATGCATTTTAAAGTCATATTGTGCAGTTGAATTCAATAGTTTTTAAGGAAGTGGAAATTAAAAATAATTTAAATTCTCTGTTATAAAATGGGACTTTAAACCTCTGAACATTGAAAGTGTCGTTTTATTTATTAGTATATTTTTCAGCTTTACATTTGAATATACCTTTATCTGAGGAAAACATTATCGCTCATGAATACTTTTTACTGTTAGCATTTTATGTGTGTGTATACTCTCATTTAAAATAAACTAAAATAAAATGCGAATACCCAAAAAGACAGACTGCTATGAGGAAATTAGTCTAAAATATCATGTAAAAAATATATATAAAATAATTTAGCAAGTTACATTATTAATTTGTTTACTTCTGTATTCATTCATTTATTTTAAAATTTATTTATGCCTTTATTTTGCTCAATTTAGCATTTTGACCTAATGTTTATGTACTTCAATATATACATTTTTAATAATAAATGTATTTAACTTTAATTTAATTATATTTTTTTATAAACACTTTCATAATGGTTTGATTATTTAAATTCAAGTTTTATTTATTTATTTGTTTGTTTTCAGTACATGTATTTATTTACCTTAATGAATTATTGTATTATTTTTATTTCAATATTCATTCATTCATGAATACTACCCACTGCGGCACCGCGCCGCCCTATTTCAATATTATATTATATATATAATTATATATAGGTAACACTTTACAATAAGATTGTTTTAGTTAATGTTAGTTAATGCATTTAATAACATGAACAAACAACAAACAATACATTTACTACAGTATTTGTTCATGTTAGTTAATGCATTAACTAATACAACCTTATTGTAAAGTGTTACCTATATATAATTATATATATAATATAATATTGAAAAAAAGCATAATACAATAATTCTTTAAGGTAAATAAATAGTTGTTCATTGTTAGTTCATGTTAACTCACTGTGCATTAAATAATGTTAACAAGCATGAATTATGATTAATAAATGGTGTAAAAGTATTGTTCATACATAGTTTATATTAGTAAATGCATTAACTAATGAACCTTGTTATAAAGTGTGACCTATATTATTTATTTATTTATTATATTTTTTTTTTTCCCCAAAAAAATTCCAAGAACCCCCTAGCACTCACTTGTGGCCCACTGTTCAAAAACCCCTAGTTTAGGCAATGATAAGTAGCAAACCTAAAATACCATTAAACATGGTAAAAAATCATAATATATATAATGGACTTACATTTAAAGAGTGACCTGGGACATATACAGAGACACTCAGGGCCAATAGCATATTTTCCTATTTCCTCTATAATAAAAAGTGCAATTATAGGGAGATAATATTAATGAATTTCATTACTTAGAAAAAGCAATGATGAAATAATCTCTATTAAATCCCATTCCTCGACACAGAATGCTCTACATTTCACCATCTCACCCCATGGCTGATGCCTCAGGCATTTCCGTCGTGTTTTTTTTCCCCCTTTAATAATACATCACACACCACGCAGCTAATGCTAAATTCCCTCTTGTAATGCCTGGGTTCATAATTGCTCACGGCGCATTGATTTACCAGGCTCTGTATGTGCTATATATCCTAAACATCTGTTCCTCTACATCTCCAGCTAATCAGACCTGTTGTTTCTCCCGCAGGATGTCAGGGACTTTGCCTGGTCGAATTAGGCCGGTTAGCAAAAAACGTCCACATCAAAGTCAGCAAGCAGAATAAACACATCACCATCATTCAGCGTGAGTCTTTATAGGACGCTACTCGACGATCAATAAGTGGCAAATTCAGAGTGATGTATAATCTCCAGAAAGCAGCGAGTCTGTTTGATTCATGTTCACACATCTTTGTTTTATTCATAATCACTTGAGTTTCCTGATCAAAGTCTCCCTTCGCACCTCCGTCCACCCACTGCGATTAAAAACCCTGTCTCGCAGCTTCCACAACCCGCTGGAACCTTTTCATCAGGTGCTTTCTTCATTTCCGTCTTCGTTAGTCATCCGTGTGGGAATCCTGCCTCTTTCTCTTTCTCTCTAGGATGAAATAATAAAGCCTCGATTCCACTTTGATGCCTGAATAAGTTCTCGTTTCGTATGTTTTGGCAGGTTCACGGTCTCTTGATAAAAGTGAAAGAGAAAGCTGGCGCTGTTGGTGGCATCTTCTGGTGTGAAGTAAGACGTGACAGGTCTGCGGTTGATGTTGAGACACTGATCTGACACCTTTTTATCATTCAGGTATATTTCTACTAGCTTTTCACTAGACTTTCTGTGTCTTTCATACCACAGGGTTTTGTTAGAAGTATTTGAGCAGAAGATATATTTTTTCATAAACTCCTACTGTAGGCTGACATTTGAAAAAGCGGAAAGAGATTGCTGTGAAAGAGACGTTGCTATGCAGTTATTAATACTTTTTTTGAATGGTATTTGGTTGATAGGGTGTTCTGAGTGGTTCAGGATACTGAAGTGTGTTTTTTTTTTTTTTTCATTCAAAAAGTCTAAGAAGGGGCAGTCAATGGATTGCCGTGTTGGCTGGTCCATGAGTGGACCACTCAGAACACAAAGCAGACTGTTTCGTGATTCACGGGGCATGCCCTAAGCCAATCGGAACGCAAAGCAGACTGTTTCGTGATTCATGGGGCACGGCCTCAGCCAATCGGAACACAAAGCAGACTCTTTCGTGATTCACGGGGCTCTGCCTCAGCCAATCGGAACACAAAGCAGACTGTTTCGTGATTCACGGGGCACTGCCTCAGCCAATCGGAACACAAAGCAGACTGTTTCGTGATTCACAGGGCATGCCCTCAGCCAATCGGAACCCAAAGCAGACTGTTTCGTGATTCACGGGGCACACCCTCAGCCAATCGGAACACAAAGCAGACTGTTTCGTGATTCACAGGGCTCACCCTCAGCCAATCGGAATGGAAAGCAGACTGTTTTGTGATTCACGGGGCATGCCTTTGTCATTTGCATGTACTTTAGGTCGTTTATCCGGATCTGAAAAGCAATCACGTCATCAGGAGAACACAGACTGAAATGGATAATTAATATGCGCGCCTCAAGCTGTTTGATAATCCACAACCATATTTTCCTAGTGAGAAAAGAATGATAATTTTTCTCACACTTATTTAGTTTTATATTTAACCTAATATGTAGGTGGGACTTTTATTTTGAAAACAGGAGGCACAGACTGTTTACTATTCGACACTCACTTTAAGACGCAAAATGTAAGAATTACAGATTATACATTTATTCATCTCCACTCCGACGAGGCATAATGTATGTTCTGTTAATTTATCATGTTTATTGTGAAATTTGATGTGTATGTTTCAACAAACACATGTAGACTGCTGAATCATGTCTGATCACTCAGCTCAACTGTCATCATCTGTTCATGCAGAGGTTGATATTAATTCCTGGCTGTGTTTTCTTTGACACTATAGCTTAGAAATACAACACAATACATTTCTGTCGGTCCCTTTTGTGAGTTTAATTATAATTTAGCCTTTATCAACAATAGATCTCATGAGCAAAATAGGTTATCTTTACTCTGATGGGTTTATATTAGAGAGCTCACTTTCTCCATGTAGGTAAAATAAACCTCTACACATTAAGTTAAAGGGATTTGAATAGGCATCTACTTTTTTTGTTGTTGTTAAAATAGTTTTTTGACAAATTAAGTATTATTATATTGCCATGGTCAGCATTAACATTAACAACCGGTCCAAATATGGTCAATTATGTACCTTCTGATTCTAGGGGCATTTTGGAGTAATAAATGAGCATATAAAACTATTTCTGGAGATTTTTTTTTACTTACCTAAGCCATATACCTACTATGTAGACGTCAAAGAATAATTTTACATATTGAACAACTGTGGTATATGGCACCTTTAAAACCATATGAGGAAAAATAAATGATGAGGTATTTTCTTTATTTTTGGGTGAACTATCCCTTTAAGACTGAATTTATGTGTGTAGCTCAAATGGTTTGTGTTTATCGGTGTGTGTCAAGTTATTCACTTGCCGTTCAAACTCCTAATTTGTGCAATAGTAATATAAATGCTTGACTTAACAAACAGCACTAATCATGAGCAAACACGTTTGGTTTTGAGCTCGAGGAAAAAAAAAAATATGCACAGAACCCAAGAGCCGTGTTTGACTGAGAGCTGAAATAGACTATAAACGATCTCCTTAATATTAATGCTGATAATTATACGACTCCATCAAATGCGAAATGTCAAAAATGAGGTCACGAACGGATGATTTTCTAATTCAGCTCCAACTCAAAAGTTAGCGATACGTGCAAATGACTTATTTTATGGATTTCTTCACAGTCAATTGAGAGTTAAATCTATATCGCCGCTGAATGAAAACCCACTTTTCAATCAATCAGTTTATTAATTTACTGAAGTTCTGTTTAATTAACAGGGTCGGTCAGGGAGCTTCACGTGCGCAGAATTACCGCAACCTCTTTGTTGTTCATTACCGAGTGGATTAGATGGGAGCAGTTTGCTGTATTTTTTTCTTTAAACATGTTAATTAACTTTGAGGTGTGTACACTGAGTGGAAAAATTAATCATTTTTTGTGTGTTTTAATCAACAGGGATGCAATTCATGAGAGGTATGGGGGAATATTGTGTTATGTTAGACTTGAAATAATGTTAGAGCTGTGTGATTACAGTATATTTAGATGTGGCGCTCATTAGAGATGCATGCCATGTTAGTTATAATTAAAGTATGCTTTTTGTAAAGATTTTTCAGCATTTTTTATAAAAATTCACCCAGGCTGAATTGATTTAATAAAAAAATATATATATAAAAAATATATAGTAAAAAAAAAAATGAAGTAAAAATAACAGTAATGCTGTTTAATGTTATTACAGATTTAACAGTGTAACAAGTACTGTAAAAAGTGTAACAATTTTCTATTGGATTGCACTTAAAAATGTAATTTATGTAAATATGGGCCAGATTTAGTAACGCCAATGGAAACTGTCTCTATTTACTAAACGTACACAGTGAAAACTAACACTGAAAAGGAGTGAAAAGCTATTTTTGTCCCTGATCTTACTGAATATCATTTGTAGGAGCGTCCTGGTCAGATGCAAATTTTATGGGAGGGCAGGATTTAAATTAATCATGCAATGCAATTTACTAAAGTTTGCGCTCCTCCATTAAAGTGTGTTTATGACTTGACGTGAGCAGATTGCATGGGTCCTGTCCAGTTCTAGTCTTTTTCACATTATACAGTTTTTCTTTGGAAATAATGACGCATTAAACTGCGTTCACACTACAAGCAACTCACAGCGGCAAAGCAACCAGCAACCATTCATTTCAACAGAGAGGGAGTGATTTCCAGCGACACACGTCGTGATTTTGCCAAGTATGCTGCGATCCTGGATTAACATCTATGTTGAATCCTGGAACATCATTTTTGTTCGAAAATGTAATCCATACCTATTCTCTACTCCTAAACCCAACCATAACTGTAAATTATTCCCAAAATCAGAGGGGATAATAGTTGGATAACAATCATTTAGAAGTGCATAAACCAAACCGTTAGCCTAAACTTAACATAAGCGGTAAACGTATCCCTTAATTCTGATTGGCTGATTGGAATGTTGTTCCAGGATCAACATAGATGTCAATCCAGGAACATGTCCTACTTGGTGAAATCAGGTTGGCAGCGAGCGACAGTGACTGTTGGTGACCAGGTGGGCGTGTCGAGCGACGCGACAAAGTTGAAAATCCTTCAACCTTATGCAAATGAAGAGCCACTTTCCTGAGAGACAGCCAATAGGTAGAGCTCATGTGATCCTGTCTCAGCTCCGGCAGAGGCTGGTTGTATTTTCCGTGCTGTAGACCTACAGTACATAGACATGTACTGATACCATTCATATTTAATGTTTTCTCTGTACAATGTTTACTTTCAGCGAGCTTAAACTCATTCGCTCTCTGTGAATATCACTATAAACGTTACCTAAGCAACCTCAAGGTGGGAACGCCCACTAACAGTTTCAATCTCCACCCAGAGCGGCAGGCAGCTACATGATGTCCATAAGGCATTAGTAATTGTCATAAAAATCATCTTACCTTAAGATTGACATCACATCTTTTTTTTTTTCAGTGGAACAAAATGCATTTGTTGTTAAAACTTCTCATTAACAGTGTCAATACTTTGTCACAAGCTGTAAATAGCCGAAATAAGGAACTGTCATGGGAAAAAATGGGACATCTGGTCACCCTTATGGAGGACTAAAACAGAGCTACTCTAAATCGCCCCATTCTTCCCTGGGCCCTAGCCCTTATGTTAATCTGGCCCTGATTATAATATATTGACTGGCCTACTATATTGACTGCTTTTACTAAAAACATACTAAAATACAATTTACATTGACTAAAACTAGACTAAATGTCATCAGTTTTTGTCGACTAAACCTAGACAAAAATAGTCATGGATAACTCTTACTAAAACGCTCAGACTTTTAGTCGACTGGTCCGAACCAAAGTTCAATTGCCCCCCCTTGCCACCTTCTCAGCTGGTTTGTCTTTTTTTCCTTCTGAACCCTGGTACGCTTGCATCATCAAGCTGCTGTTGTGTGTACAGCTGTTGCTAGGTGACGACCACAAAAGCCAAAGCTGAAAAATGGAAAGACGTACGCACATCGCGGTCGTTCTGCTTTTACTGAATCTCTTGGTTTTGGTAACATACACAGAGCCACATGCATCTGTCTGCTGCAAAGATATTAAAAATGTTCAGAACATAACACAATGTCCACAGAAGTCGTTTATGGAGGAGACAAGCAGACATTAATAATAATAATTCCTTACATTTATATAGCGCTTTTCTGGACACACAAAGCACTTTACACATTTTTAGGGGGAATCTCCTCATCCACCACCAGTGTGCAGCATCCACCTGGATGACACGACGGCAGTCATATTGCGCCAGACCGCACACCACACACCAGCTGATTGGTGGAGAGGAGACAGAGTGATGAAACCAACTATAATATGGGGATGGTTAGGAGGCCATGATGGACAGGGGCTATTGGCCAGGATGCCGGGGTTAAACCCCTACTCTTTTTCGAAGGACATCCTGGGATTTTTAACGACCACAGAGAGTCAGCACCTCGGTTTAACGTCTCATCCAAAAGACGGCGCTCACTGAGCAGTATAGAGTCCCCATCAATAAACTGGGGCATTAGGACTCACACAGACCACAGGTTGAGCACCCCCTGCTGGTCTCACTAAAACCACTTCCGGCAGCAACCTAGCTTTCCCATGCAGTCTCCCATCCAGGTACTGACCGGGCGCAGCCTTGCTTAGCTTCGACCATGTGAGAGTTGCAGAGAGCTAGCTGCTGGCTACATTATCACTGTGTTTGTGTTACTGTGTTTGCACTGGCTCAGTCCCACTTATCACCAAGGTACTGTACGTGATACACAGACATACACACATGAATGAACGTTATGTACAGTTGGCAGTTCACTTTTGTTATTTGATACGATTGCATTCATATCAGAAGTGAATCGGACCAGAGTTTGTGTGAACCGTACCCCAGACCACCTCTTTCAGGCTGACTTGGGTATGGTTCACGGGTGTGCACCCGAGTTCAGAAGACACATTCACACTAGCTAAACATACACAACTCTGACGTCAAATGAACCCAGGTGCGGATCAAAAGCGCTAGTGTGAAAGCACCCTAAAACTTGACTAGACTAAAAAGAGTTTGAATATGACTAAAAATAACAAAAAGCTAGTGACTGCTTCACACAAAGATTATAGGCTAAAACTAAAATTAAATCAGGTCGCCAAAAACAATTAATGTAAGATTTAAAGAGTGCAAGTGGATGTTTGAGGGATGGAGATGGAGATGTGTTCGAGGAAGTTTAAAGAGAAGAGCTTACAAAACCCTGTCCCTTCTGTCAAGATGAACCCAGGATGGCTCAAGTCCTCCGGATCCAGATTTCCAAATTAAAATCATGACAGATGAGATTCAGCAGCGCACCATATGTATATCACAGAGCGGTTAATCTCAGAATGTCCTGGATCAAGGTTAATCTGTCATAAAACACAGTCTTAGCAAGATAACACTACTTTGATGCACTATTTTACAGTGAAGATTTGACTCTTACAGCATATCGTCCGTTCAGTTGGAAACATTTAGCATAATGTTTTAGTCCATTTGCCTAATATATGTTTAATGTTGTGGTGTGTGGAACACGGATCAGCAGTTGTTATACAGCAATAAGCGCGCTCTCCTATGCGCAGATCTCTCTGGATTATCTGAGATTATGGGATTTGGTATTTAAAATCAACTGCCCGAAGTTTCTCTGAATCCAGAATAACAAAAGACACCATGAGGGCCTTTGAGATTCGATAATCACCTTTCCTGGGAATTTATTCACATGGAATTGATGCGGTTGCAAAGCGTCGCAGTTTAACGCTCACGTGTGTGTGTTTGTATAATAGAGAGATTCTCGCTTTGATGTGACTGGCATGAATTGTAATGTTGCGAGCGTTTAAAGATGTCTTTCAGCAAGGAGGAGAAGAATGACAAGATTATTTAGATTTTTAAAACGGGTTAATATCAGAATAAAGAATTCTTATTTATATTAATGCACATTTTCGTTTTTGTTTTAAAAGTTATGGTGTCATAAATCACCAAACACTGTTAAAATGTACATTATTTTGCTAAATACATTCAGTGTTTTAGATTATTTCTTAACCATCAAGTTAATTAAACAAATCAATTAAACATCTGCATACTATTTTAGCTTTTGGTGTTCTTTGGGATCGGAAAAATGTTCGTTTATAAAAAGAGGTTATATTTCAAAAACAAACAAAAAATCATAGCATATCTGATCAGAAACTTTAATAATCGAATTTAAAAACATTTTAAGTGCTAGTTTGCCAGTCCTATCACTTTTGTTCAATCAAAAATAAATATTTTGAAATTAAATTGCAAAAAAAAAAAAAAAAAAATCTACCAAAAAGTTGAAATGGGATTTTTTTTTATCTTTCACATTATCTTTTTCACATTATTTAAATGAATATTTCTCGATTTACTTCGTTAGTGTGATTGGATGTTTATTTGTGTATCTCTGTTAGGGTTTTCATGATACTGGAATTCGATATCAATCGGTACTGAAATTTTAAAAACGTCCATTTCCCGCTAACATTTGAGCGCTACTGAGCACGCTCCTAAACAGCGCTGATTTGCCATTGTGTTCATGTGCTCAACAGAAATTACTGTGATTGGCTGTGAAGGTCATCAGTTCACCGAACTCACCGCTGTTTACTGAGCGATCATACGAGCGATCTGCTGATGAATCGGTTTTAAAACACTCCAGTGTCAGTAGGTTCTCAGAAGATAACATTATCCTTAATTATGATAAAAGGTTTTTTTTAAGCTAAATGAAGGTTATACAGTGTTAACTGCAGAGCTCCTCTATAAAAAAGAAGAAAAAAACTGCAAGTTTTGAAAGAGATCAAGCCTCACAGTCAGGTAAGATAAAGTAACTCAAAAGTAATGGAAGGCATTACTTACCATAAAAAGTAACTAAGCAACGCAACTAGTTACTTTTTGGGGGAGTAACTCAATATTGTAGTGCATTCGTTTTTTAATCACAATGCATTGACTAGCTTTAGCATTGTACTTTCGACCTGTCAAGTGTCTGGTTGTATTTTCGTATTAAAGGTCCCATGAAGTGCTTTAATAAAATTTTTTTTTTGCATTTTTATTCGATGTTTGACATAATCTCAACTGAAACACGAATAGAGGGTGGGACATAGAGTAGCTCCTCCCCTTTTTAAAAAAAACAGCCAATAACATTTTGCTTTATCACTGCTCTGCCAGTAAGAGTGTTTGAGCTCAAGTGCATCAAATGTGAAGTGTCTTGAAGGGGGCGGGGCATGTCACATACTAGAGAGCATTTGATTGGTCAGAAGATTGGATGAGAAACTGAAGTATGAGGTGACGTGAAAAAAGAAACGTTGATCCATTTAGGCGGATGTGACAAACTACAAGCTTTACTTGTTTATATCAGCTTTATATCTTCTAAACGCAACTTTTGTCACTGTTTTGGAGCGCACTAGCTTATAGATATCCTAAAAACCAACAATACTGATACTAACATCTAACATGATTATCAAACTGTTAGCTTGTTTTAGCACATTTGTACTATGCTTTGCTAGCATGTTTGAGCACAATTTCTAACATGCTTCTAACATGATTATGAAACTGTTAGCTTGTTTTAGCACATTTCTAGCATGCTTCCGACATGATTTATCAAACGTGCTAGCATGTTTAGCACATTTCTAGCATGCCTCTAACATGATTATCAAACTGTTAGCTTGTTTAAGCACGTCTAGCATGATTCTAACATGACTTACCAAACTGCTAGCGCATTTTAGCACATTTCTAGCATGCTTCTAA
>CAIGQV010018201.1:3575580-3586287 GCA_903798115.1 Danio jaintianensis | reverse complement strand
ATATTCTGTGCTTCTGAATGGCTGTATTTAAAGTTCTGTCGTGTTTCGTCTGGTGCAAACAGCCAAATTGCTTATCACTGCAAATCTCATCACGTAGCGTGTTGTTAGGACACGTGGTTACAATGTAACCTGGTCACCTAATGTTTACGTTAATATTTATATTATTTGATAATTACTAACCTCATGTGGAAATCTGCGTCTCATTTCGGGGTCTGCTACTGTCCACCGGAGGTTGCATTTCGGTCACGAGTGCATGCTTTCAGAGCCTTTCTAAATGAATGAATGAATTATGCTTTTTTCCATCAAGGCAACCCGGGGGTGCTGAAATATAATTGGCTAAACTGGCATTGGGCGGGTTAAAAGAACCAAAGCAAAGACAGCCGTTCCGGCACGGAAAACACATTTTCAAAGCAGGTTAACTGACTTCAGCATTGTTTTTCAGATAAACAAGAATGTTCACTTGCATGTGTCTTAAATATCTGCAAGCATATCATGGTATTTTTATGCTTTAGAAGAGTTAAAATCTTACATACAGCACCTTTAAAAAAATCTAGTTCACCCAAAAATGAAAATCTTTAGACTTTTATACATACTAGGCAAAAAAAAATGGAAATCAAAGAATACCTATTTCCAACATCCTTCAACATATCTTCTATGTTCAACAGAAGAAATACATTTAAACAGGTTTTGATATTCCTTTAATGCACTATTTAAAAAAAAAAAAAAAAAAATCGACACATTTTGACCTTAAACTTGTATGTGAGAAAATTCTACGAAACGTGGAAGGTTTGGTTGAACATAAATCATGTGCAGTCGTGATCTGATTTCTGCGAAAAACAGACCGCAGATCTCCGGTAACGTCTGGCCACATCTCTCTTCCTGCAGGAAAGCAGCTCTCGCCTTTGATAATGGACCATTTAACAGCTTTCTCCAGGTAATGAGGCAGACGACTCGACTTCCTGTTAACACAAAGAACCACTATCTGTCTGTGCGAGAGAGAACGAGACACTGAGGTGAGAGTGAACACATCTGCCTTCTGAAGAAAACGAGCTGTTCGCCAGTGCAGAAACTGATGTTTTTGGTGGTTTCTAGGGTGGTTGCTAGGTGAAATTCACCCTCACCCTAGGATATTCCTGCTTATTCCTACTGTGGCACAAGGTTGACTGTAGTCTTTTGGCCTTTTTAGCATAGACACAGTTGACACAGGGCAACACAGTTGGCTGTCTCTGCCCCCGATTTTCAGATGTCCAGTTTGTGTGTCAGGGGCCCCTAAAAATATGAAGATTTTTTTTTACAGTGATATATCATACACTCTTTAAAATAAAGGTTCTAAAATAGGGTTTTAACAGTAGCCAGTTTTCCATCCTAATCTTTTTAAAGTCTGCAAAAAATAACAAATACCAAATATGAATTAGGTGCGTGTCCATCAAGTTGTTAGAGCAGCTGACTGTAGTATTGGTAACCTAGTAACCAACAGTAATCTAGGCACATAAAAGAGGCCAATGGAGGTGTGCAACTTACGATCGCATATTGGAAATGACGCGCTTACGTATTCCAGGCGCACTTTTTGAAAACATCTCATCTTTTTTAGAATGCTGCGAGCGTCATGTGACAAGAACTGACCAATCAGCTTTATACTTTGTATGGAATATACAAAATTTGGTAGACTAATAACCTCAGACAAACACAGAACACCCAACACTTTTTTTTTTTTTTTTTTGCGAATTAAGGGATTTTTATTTGAAATTTGGTGTTGATATCACGTTTCTCATGCTAGTCATGCAATAGAAGAACCGTATTTGGTTCTCCAAAGAATGAACAGTGGCTAAAAGAACCATATTTTTCTTAGTGTGAAGAAGAATTTGATGAATTTTTCCACAGTCAAGAACCTTTTGTTCAATAGAAAGGTTTTTTGGGGTGTTAAACATTCTGTATGTGACCAATAATACAATTTTAAAAGGTTAAAATAAGTATTTTTGGTTGTTCAAAGAGCTTTCAGTGAAAAAAAACCTACTTTTTTTTCTTAGTTTAGTAGATTTTTTTTTTTCAACCTTTTGGATTTTAAAGACTCTTCAAGGAACCATAGATTCCAATAAATATTATTGATTTGTAAAAGTGTGTGTGCTCAACCAAACTAGTACAAAGCTCATTTTTTATCACAATGTTTACAGAAATCCATCTTGAGCATCTTTAAACTGGTATGAACGATTCATCTGTGTTTTTTTTAAATGTTCTAACATGTCTCTGACAAGCTTGGACAAGATTGAAGCCATCCAATTTTTTTATTGCTATTTATAAACATTGAAGGACATCCAAAATTTAGATCCTTGGAACTCAATAAATATATATATATATAAGTCATCTGCATAATAGTAATAATTCATATTATGTTTTCTTATTACAGCACCTAATGGAAGCCTGTAAATGAAAAACAGAATTAGTCCTAAGACGGATCCCTGTGGAACTCCACAAGCAATTTCCACATGCATTTGACAGCATATTAGATCAGTAGACAGAGAGTGGGTGATATTTTGTGGTTGTTCAAGCGCATTCCACCCTGTGAGGATGTATACTATAAAACCAATCCAAACAAATGCATTTTTTGACAACCTTTGCTACTAGTCGAAAGGGGACAAAATTTAAAACAACCCAGGCTCATTCTGAAAACGTACCACTATATACATGTCTGGAGAGCACCAAATACTTCCCAGGAGCTACCTTTTTTTTTTTGCAGTTTTTGTTTCGCTAGTCCACCATAGGCCGCTGTGTACGCTTTTTCAGATCTCAAATTTCTCTCACGAGTGCCATTCGCGCCTGCTGTTCTCGCATAAATCCACCAGAGGCCGCTGTCGACTGACTGAATGACTTACTGAATGACTGACCGATTGACTGACCTACCGATCGACTGACCCACCCTCCTCCTTCCCTAAACCCAACCAATAGTGTTTTCAAAAGCACTGATTGACCTGCCCACCCCCTTCCCTAAACCCAACCAACAGTTTTAAAAGCAATCCAGAAAAAGAAAAGCCCTCGCCTGATTTTTATCACATTTTCAAATTTTACCACGTTCTCACCCTGTTATTTACTTGTTTATTTTATTTTTTGGCTTTTGTTTTTGTCTTACCTGCTTTCTGGAACCGTTCTTCACCGGACTCGAACCCTGTCGCCGTGGTCAACTCCTCTCTGCGTCTCAAGTCAGCTGACGTACATGGCGAGCTACTGAACAAACTGGTAACAGCGGGAAAGCCGTCCATACGGAGGCAAGCGGTCAGCTGGTAAGCACGAAAAGGAACGGCATCATACCTCCCCGTAGCGTTTGTTTTAAAGACGAAATGCAGTCATTCATACTTCTGGCTACATAATTCGCGATCTTCAGAAATGTATATAGGGCTACGTTTTCCAATAACATGCTTTGAAATATATTTTCTTTCTTTCTCTTTCTTTTTATTTGACAAAAAATAAGTGAATACACTTAATTCGTCAAGGCTATACACAATAAAGTTTTAAAAACAAAATGTATTTCAATAGTGGTCGAATGTTTCATTCCTGCAGCAAACATTCTGCCAGGCAAGTTCAAATCTCCAACAAGCTGATTTGAGTCTTTTCAAACAGCACTCATCAACACTTTATTTTAACATTGTTACAGCGTCCATAAGGCAAGCACATCTGCAAAACACAGATGGCCACATTCATAGTTGATAAGTGTACATCTTCAGCTGAGAACAAGCCCTCGGAAAAAAAAAATATGGCAGAAAGCAATATGCAACTTTCAGGAGGGATGTGTGCCGTGATGGACACTTGATTTTTCCGCTGGCTTTAGTTTCTTGTCAAACCTCTTGTCTTGTAGGTGTTTGGAGTGTCAAGCTCTTGTGAACAGGCGGATTGAAGAGTAGCTTTGTGTGAAGAAATGTCACAGCGCAGAATGGGTTTTGTATTAAGTCGTGTCATACCTGCAGACTTCATCTGTTTGCTTGCTGAAAAACGTCAAAAGGTGTTTGGATCCTTTTGCTGTGTAACGTTTATTCAAAGGAATAGCTTGGCCAAACGTGAACATTCTATCGTCGTTTACTCAGATCGGACTCTGTATTATTTCAAACCTGTGTGGGATTTTTTTTCTGTGGAGCATAAATTAAGAAATTTAGCAGAATGTTTCATTTTTTGTGTGTATAGAAAGAAAATGGTGACCATATTTGATGCTTGAAAAACTACTATAAAAATAATCTTTGACTCATATGAAGACATATTACTTCCTCACATTATACCTCCAAGCCTCAATAAACATGTTTGATGCCAGTATGTTTTTAGCTTGTGAATTTAGCAAAAAAAAAAAAAAATTACAACTTATTACAACAACAAATATTATTATTATTATTGTTATATTGTTATTGTTAATGTGCAATTAATTTATTTTCTCTCTAAAATTTGCATAAAAATTAGTGGATAGAAACTTTGATGATTTTAAAACATGAATAGCATTCCTAATTTGAATATGTACATTCAAGTGACAAAAAAGAGGAAATTTTTAATAACTCGATCAAATAAATGAGCTTTTAAAAGTAGAACAAATATTGTCTATGAATAACAGCTTAAATTTCCATCTTTTCCTCGCATTTAGAAATCACGAGTTTTTACATTTTGTTTAGAAATACTATTATTGAATTGAATTATATTGACTATTATTATTATTATTACTAGTATATTAATATTTAGGTTTTTCATTCAGCATGGATGATATGCCAAATTTGTCAAAATTGACATTAAAATAGTTGTATTGTTTAAAAAAAAAAATTCTGTATTTAAAAAAACAAACAAAAAAAAACACATTTTCAGCATTATAGCAAGTGCTTCTTGAACAGCAAATACAAAAGCAAATTATTAAAATTAAACATATTTTCATTTAAAAGTCAAATTTAAAAAAATGTTTAGGTTCATTTAAAAAAAAAGATTATTATTTAAAATTCATTATAATATATTTTTTGATATATTTGTCACAGTGTTGATGTTTTTAGTGTATTTTTCTATTAAATAAGTGCATAAACCTTTTTTTAGCAAAAACATTGTTACATATAAAATTTAAATTGCAAGGATTTGAAACCAGATTAGGATTAGTAAATAAAACTTAAATATTATTTCTGTCGACACTTCAATTGATTTGTTTTCAGTTCTGACTGTATTTCTCTGGTTAGACATGCGCTGTAACACAAGCTCTAGCTGCTGGAAATGCTTAGATGTGATATACCAGGACTGATACTGTATCTGCTGATACTAACAGGCAAAAGCTCACCTTCTTTTCCACAAAAGCAAGAAGTAAGAACACTCCTTCCTCCTTTTGTCCAATATAATCTTTCTATCGTTCTCTCACCGGTGTCACATGCTTTAATGAGGCCTTCAGAAAGGCCGGTACTGTCCACGCAGTTGGATTTATAGCATGCTAATTACTCCAGTCGGAGTTCTCATTTATTGACAATGGCTTCCTTGAAAAAGCTAGTCGAGGGACTAATAATGACCAGCTGCTTCCCACACTGCCGCGCAAACTAATGAATACTCTTTCAATCAGAGCCGCTGATGGATTTAATGACAAAAATCATTTCCGCCCACAAGCTACATGAAAAAAACCCCACTGATATAAGCAGAATTGCATTGGTCCCATAGGACTTTCTCGAAATCCACATGACCCGGATCAAACGCCGATGGTAAATGGGTCTCGCTGTCTTTGTTTCATTTCATTTTCCAGCTTGTTTTTGCTTGATAAGTGATGAATGAAAAGCTTTATTGTATCGGTGCGTATCTCAATGGCTGCCATCTGTCTGAGGGTCCCGTCGGGGGAGGAGGCGCCGTTATTGATTCGATTCTGAGCCTGAGTCTCCTTGCCCACGATGCCAAATCTTTGAGTTAAATGACAAACAGGCTGACAGCAAAGAAAAATGACTCTTCTAAACGTGCTCCAGAATATGAGTGCATTTCCTCAGGACATCACTGGGAATCGCATTTTTGGCAGGCTTGATTGGTTTGATGGCTCACGGCTGCACGAGAACGTCTGTTTTCTCAACACGCAAGACCTTTAAGAGGATTTGTAGTGTTTTGCGTCGGGAGCCGTCGGGCTTGTGTCTCATTTATACCTGGGAATCTCTTTGGATTTCGTATGGGATGAAATGAATGTTGCATACAGCGCTTACTGTCTTGCTTTGAATTGTTCAAAGCAAATTGCTCCTTCAATTCAAGGTCAAGTTATTGGGATACGCGAGTCATTATGAAATGCTAATTTATATGTAACAAGTGATGTGGGGAACACACTAATTGTGTCTGAACATTTCTGGGTAGTGCTATGACAAAAGTCTCATATCGATATAAGTGATCTCATATCCCGATAACGATATATATATATATATCACGATATAGTACACTGTTAACAATTTGCTGTAGAATCTACAGTAACTTACTGGCAGCAGTTCCCCAGTAACTTACTGTAAATCATCAAGAGTACTGTATTTACATTTACAACACCATTTATCTGTATTTACAGTATTGTATATCTTTACTGTAAAATATATAGTAATTTTCACAATGCAACTTTAAAATACAGTAACATACAGCATAACTGCCCTACAGTAAACTACAGTTCATATTACAGTTAAATACTGTGTAATTTACAACAATCGTTAGCAGTGTATCTTTTCTGTAAAGTCAATAAATTATTAGTTTATATACATTAACCACATGGAAATAATTATTTCTTTTGTTTTTACATTTTAAAGTATGTACTCAAATCTATTCATATATCATATTTCTCATTGTATTTTGAACTTTAGTGCAAATGTTTGAGTAAGAATGTTTATTAAATAAATATAAATGTAATATAATACACTTTTCAAAGACGAATGAATACAAGGCCAACATAAAATGTTGTTAAATAAAATGGGAAATTGTACTTTCAAGTTTGCAACTTTCTCACGATGCTGTTATTCATGTTAATGACAATGTTTGCCTTCAGCCTGACAACTATTTGCTCTGAAACAAATGGCAGATAAATGAGATTAAAGTTTGTCTGCCAGATATACAGAAAACTAATTATATGTCATGTTTAACCATTATAAAGACATACACAGGAGTCAGCGGTAGATTCCAAAAGAAGTGACTGTGGTAAGGATACTCCAAAATCGCTAAAACTAATTTTCATATAGGCAAATATATACAAGTAAATGTTATATTTGAAGAATAAAGAAATACATTTAATCTAAATGCTTGTGAACTTATAGTCGGCAGTATTTTATTTTATTATTATTTTATTTTTTTACATATATGATCATATTTCTCATTGTATTTAGAACTGTGGGGCAAAAGATTGAGTGAGAATGTAAATTAAATAAATATGAATTTAATATAATACACTTTTCAAAGACAAAAGATTAGAGGGCCAACAAAATATCATTAAATAAATTGGAATTTGTACTTTCAAGATTGCAACTTTCTCACGACGCTTTTATTCATGTTAATGACAATGTTTGCCTTCAGCCACAACTATTTGCTCTGAAACAAATGGTAGATGAATGAGATCAAAATTTGGCTGCCATGTATACAGAAAATGAATATGTCATGTTTAAACATTATAGAGACATACATAGGAGTCAGTGGTAGATTCCAAAAGAACTGTCTGTGGTAAGGACACTCCGAAATCATTGAAACAAACTTTCATATAGGCAAATCTATACAAGTAAACCTTATATTTGAAGACTGAAGAACTACATTTCATCTAAATGCTCGTGAACTTGTAGTCTGGCACAAATGCAGTAGTTTTTTTTACATTTCTAGTAATATTTGAGAAGTGCTACAGACGAACTGATACAATTGGTGAATCAGTCCTCGTAGTGATACTATTAGAATATTGCATGGCTAGAAAGACCTCTCAGCCAATCAGATTTGAGAACCTATTGCATAATTATAAATACAAATGGCAGATTTATAGAATAAAGGCCTGTTTACATCAAGAACAGTATATATAAAGATAACAAAGCCTATATATTATCTACCACGCTAACACACAATAAATTTTTTTCTTTGTTTTTGGTCAGTGTTATGTTCATATTTCAGTCAAACTGTACCAGAGTTTGTTTGGATTTGACCAAGACCGTTCGTAGCGTTCACACTTATTCAAATGAAATGTACTAACAGAACAATCGAAACATAGTTTGTTGTAATCTAACCAATCATGGAAAGTCTAACACATTCTCAGTAGCCCACAAGTGTTTATATGGTTCTTTTAAATACGTAATTCTGATTGGTCAATAAAGCTCGTCCATTTTAAAATGGGCTACATCTAATTAAACAATAATCACACAACAACAAACAAAGAGGCAAAGTCTACTTTTAAAAGAAGAATACTATTTATTGTAATACTTCATCTGATCATAATATAATGTAATATCTCTTAATGTACACATAATATATACTTATTTATATATGTGGGCATAAGCTACTACAGAGGACACATACAGTAATTAAAGCAAACATAGAAAAAACGTCAGAATATCGTTGGCACAGATGTGATGATACATATTGGAGAAAAAACAAACCCATACGAACACGGTACAATCTCACAGTGAACACATCTTCATCTGTTTTCACATTCATGGCTTAATACACAGAGCTGGATGAAAACACAAACGTATGCTGGAAATAAATGGCTGTAAATTGAAGAAACTACTAAATGTCTGAAAACATGATCATTAAATGAGAGTTGTGTTGTTGTCATCCGTTACTGATATTATTAATCTAAAGACAAAGGAAGTTGTAATGTTGTAATTGAAATGTTGTCATGAAATTCATGATTGTTTAAATATCCCATATCTGACACACCGTATTTCTGAGCTCAACAGGATGTTCAACCAGATGGGACTTCATATTTTGGGACTGGATTGTGAAATGTGGCCTCCTGAAAGATTCATTATTATGTCTTTGGGATCCAAAAAAGCATGCTCATTCATGAGAGATGAAAAGCATGCTCATTCATGGAGAGATATTTGTAAGTAGCCTGATCATTTTT
The DNA here is from genome assembly GCA_903798115.1 of Danio jaintianensis. Lineage (NCBI taxonomy): Eukaryota > Metazoa > Chordata > Actinopteri > Cypriniformes > Danionidae > Danio > Danio jaintianensis. The sequence goes on along the minus strand of CAIGQV010018201.1, from coordinate 3,577,247 downwards.
TTTTCTGGTCAAATACTGCAGATATTTGCTAAGGTTAAATTAAATTAAATTATAATAAAATATAATAAGTAAATTTAATAATTTTTTTATTTAATTTAATGAAATTGTAATGACAATGTTATTAAATTAACATTTAATTACAATTAATTAAATTACATTTATTTTTATAAATTATATATATATAATTGAGATGTTTTGCCAATATGAGTAAAATTGATGTTTGATATGATTTGCAAAAATTTTTATTAAATTTTAATTAAATACAAATTAATTCAATTACGTTAAAATACATATTTAGATGTTTTGCCAATATTAGTGAAATTGATGTTTTATATGATTTGAATTTTTTTTTATTAAATACAAATTAATATACATAAAAAATATACATTTAGATGTTTTGCCAATACCTAGTGAAATGTGTTTTATATGATTCGCAAAAAGATACATTAAATTTAAATTAAATTTAAATTTAATACAATTTAATTAAATTATGTTCAAATATATATTTAGATGTTTTGCCATTATTAATTTGATGTTGCATGTTTGCAAATTTTTTTTATTCAAATTTATTAAATTAAATGTAATTAAGTTAATTATATATTACATAAAAAAAATTATATATATATATATATTTTTTTAGATGTTTTGCTAATACTTTATATACACTCTCACATATGTATATGAATATATCAAAAAATCGCATATTTTCAGACATGTTTTTTAATTTTTAGAAGTGATGAAATTAATATTTATGGCGAAATAACCCTGATTTGCAATCACAACAAAGGGAAAAATATATATAAAATGCTCTAAATGACAAAAAAAAAATATATATATATATATATATATATTATGAAAATCTCCAATAATTATGATTGATTATATAACAGCAGTAAGTCAAATACAGTGTTTTTAATAGCACCCGAATAGCTGTAATTTTGCCCACAATCATACGCTTTTGCCCTTGGTCAGTATTCACACTTCAGATCAGCTCTTTTTCTGTAATTAATATGCTTGACTAGTGTGAGCAAACTCCCACATTAGCCAGCAAACAAACAAACAAACACACCGAGACCCCGGCGCAGCAGAGCATGATGGGTAATGGGCTGTTATTATGCCTGATGGCTCCTTCAGCTGCGGGGAGGCGGAGCTTAATTACTGTCAATCACCATGACAGCATATTTACCGACCAATCACGTGTCAGTCGGCACCTACATAAAAGCTTGGCGCAGACAGAAAGGGCATCTGCAAAAAAAAAAAAAACTGTGCTGACATTGCAGCGCTGATCTGAAGCCAGTCGCTGACAAACAAAAGAGCTAAAAAGATGCTGAAGGGGCTGAAAAGCTGAGGTGTGGCTGCATGAGATGTTTGTAAGTGTTAACCTTGAGGAGCAGACAGCCGAACAACAGCTTTTATGGGGGAAACTAAGCATGTGCGCTGTTGAGGAGATCAAATCGAGGGCATTTCAGAGGGATTCAGTGTGGTAAACAAGACAAAATGTGGTAAAATTTAACAGAAAAGAGCAAAAACAGTGTCATGTTAAAACAGCAGGGGAATTTAAACCATTTTGTTCATTTCACAATGCGCACACACATAGTTGCTAACGGTTTTCATAAGAGTAAAAAAAATCGTAAATCAATAACAACAAAGAATGATGTTTTTACTTT
>CAIGQV010018201.1:3556337-3575570 GCA_903798115.1 Danio jaintianensis | reverse complement strand
TATGATTGATTGTATAACTGTTTCATATGAATATCAGCATGAAAATAGGACAAGATGTGGTAAAATGTATAAAACAAAAAAAAGAGCAAAAAAAGTTTCATGCTAACACAAGGACATGGGTATTTAAACAGTTTTGTTCATTTAACAATGCAAAACACAAAAGAGAAACAACCACAATCAACATTGGGACACTTTATCTCAATTTACAGTCAAATGTTTAAGTATGCTTCGCAGGATCTGCAAAATGGTATTGTTAAATCTTATTCAGGTCAGTACTGCAGTAAATTTAAAAAATAATGTACTGTAAACGTTTGAATTTAACTGTACACGTACTTTAGATGGGATTTTCAATGAGCAATAAATGTATTTTAAATATCAGTGCTAAAAGGAAATGTTAAAGTTCATAAGAATTGAGTTTATCGAAACAAGTTACTTTTATTCAACAATGATGTATTAATCAAGCATGTTAAAATAATTTAACTGTTTAAAATAAATGATGTTCTTTTGAAGACGTTAGTTAATGACTACCAGACTGCTGAGAGTCATAAAAACATATTTCATATTCAAAATGTAAAAAATAAAAACATTTGCAATGCAAGTGTGGATATTCCACATTGTGCAGCCTTGCAAACACTGTAACATGAGCATGATAGTTATTCTGTTAATGCTCCTTTACAGTAAAAAACACGTGAAACATGGTTTTGAAACAAAACTGTGTCACATGGGGTTTAAAACACATTTTAAAACTGATAAATGATGGCAGAACCTTTCATCCAACCCCACCCAAATTTAAAAATGTAGCAATGGATGGCCTTAAAATGCTATTATTTAATAGGAAATATCCATGGATGATGACTGTAACAATCAATCAGCAGTAAAAGAGTTTCAAAAAATCAAATTTTCTTCATAATGACTGACTAAATCAATACTGTATTCCTTGTAGCTCCCCACACTACTGTACTCGTGTCTGCTGGATGAAAAACAAATGTTTGATATGACACAATGAGTGAGTGAATGGCTCATTTTAGCAAACGATTCATTTAAAGTGAAAAGGATGTTTAGAAATACTGTCATACTGTAGTTAAGGCTGAAATGGTAAACACATTCAGATCGCATTCGCTTAGAGTATATGAACCCATTTACAGCGGAAAAAGACGATGAGTTTTACCGCCATACATAAAAACATGATGGATTTAGCTTATTTCACAGTGAGATTCTCACTTCACAACATGAAACAGCTGAAACACAAACTAGGGCTGCACAATATATCGCAAAATATCGTTATTGTGATAATAGTGTATGCAGATATATGTATCGCAGACGTGTGATAAATGACATTTATTTTAGGCATCGGTTGTTTATCTATATTTGACCAATCAGATGAGGGCCTTACTCCCCGCCTCCTCAGTAGTTGCTGCTCTGCTATTGGCGGAAAGGTGAACCCAGAGCTGAAAATAAACGCTAACGGCGGGAGTCGAAACGAGAGAGGAAAATGACAACAGCCAATCAGAGTCAGAATATCTGCTGAGGTTTTCACTCATTTATAGTGTTTTAAAGACTAAATGTTTACACCTTGACAGTGTTTTAGTCTGAATTTGAATGAATCAGATCTGAAAAATGCAGGAAAGTCAGAATTATTAGCCCTCCTGAATTATTAGCCCTCCCGTATATTTTGTTTCCCCCAAATTTCTGTTTAACGAAAAGATTTTTTCAACACATTTCTAAACCCTAATAGTTTTAATAAGTCATTTCTAATAACTGATTTATTTTCTCTTTGCCATGATGACAGTACATATTTGACTAGATATTTTTCAAGACACTAGTATTCAGCTTAAAGTGACACTTAAAAGCTTAACTAGGTTAATTAGGTTAACTACGTAAGTTAACTAGGCAAATCATTGTATAACGAGGGTTTGTTTTGTAGACAATTGAAAAAAATATAACTTAAGGGGGCTAATAATATTGACCTTAAAATGGTTTTTAAAAAAAATTAAAGACTGCTTTTATTTATTGTAGCCGAAATAAAACAAATAAGACTTTCTCCAGAGGAAAAAATATTATAGGAAATACTGTGAAAAATTTCTTGCTCTGTTAAACATCATTTGGGAAATATTTGAAAGAAATTTTCAGGAGGGTGAATAATTAGCATTTTTTTAGAGAGAAATGTAATATCGTAAGAAATATTTTTATCGCAATACTCAACAACAATATCGCATATTTTTCCAGTATCATGCAGCCCTTACACAAACCATTAAATCAGAGTGAGTTGGTAAAAAGAAACATGAAAACACTGATTACGCGAAAACTCAAACACCAAGTATAATCTTCAAGTATTGATCTACAGTGATATCGACGTCTTCAAGTTACGAATGGCGCAGTAGATATAAAGCTCAGTGACTGGAGGGAATGAAGAACCAAAAGGCTGTCGTAATGACATCATCTACACACCGAATTTACATTCAAACGATTAACGCTCCAGTTACAATTATCCAACGTTTGAGTTACTACGTTGTAAAGCTTCGTTAAGGCGAGCTCCAGCAGGTCAGTTTCCTCTATTTTCGTAATATACAATGTTCTTCCTGTACAGATTTTACATGTATTCTGATTCACAGTCTGAATCTTTAAATTGCTTCTTTTTTTTTTTCTTGTGTCCAAATTTATTGACAAAAAATATATATATAACTCTGAAATGAAACGCTGATGTACCGTTTACTCTGATTGGCTCTCCTGCAGATCACGAAGCGTGACGTCATCTACTTGAAGTAATTGAGTCCGGCCACCAGGAGGAACTTCTCCAGAAAGAGTTCAGAGTCGAGCACGGCGATGTGAGCTGCGCGGCCGATCAGTGTGTTTGCCGTGTTTGGCAACGCGTGAAACACGTTCTGTCGGATCAGGCGACAGTTTGGAGCACTTAGAAGTGGCTGGAGTAAGTTATTGATCATCTCTGTGTATACTGGACCTGTTAGAGAGCAAACACACATTATTTACAACATTTAGTTTTTTTCTAATGCATTAAAAGGGTCTTGTTTGATTGGAGTTTTTTTTAAGAGTAAAAAATATTACTATTAAATATTTTTACCATGATTTACACCAGTTTCATCGTATAATAATAGCTTTTTTTTTTACCAAGAACTCTGTTCAAGCATATTTAGAACAATACTCAATTTATAACATATTAAAAGACTTTAAACTGTGCTTGAAACCACTAGGTTTTGCCCATTTCTCAGCAAGAATTATTATTTATTTTTTTATGATTTAGTATATAATAATTTAGTGATCCCGTATTCTTTTGTATATTTAATATGCACAGGTAAAAATAAGAATAATTTTATTTTTACATATATCTATATCTAGTAAGGGCATCTGCTATTAAAATGTGTCAGAGTAATTTGTGGTTAATTCTGCAGGGTGAGCCCTGATTTAAAGAGAATAAACCTAAAGCAGGGAGCGATATCTGCTTAAGCTTGGTGACAAGGACCACACAATATCAGCTATTTAATTATTATTATTTTTATTTAAAAACCATCTTTGCACATTTTATTTGATGGAGACACCAAAATGGGATGTCTCATCTTTGAGCCCATATTCATTTGTAAATTGTTTTTGTTTTTATTATAATTTTTTTATATTTATTTTTGTTTTATTTTATTTTATTACTGTTCTTTTAAGATTTTTTTTTTCTGCATAAATTTTTTCCATAAAAATAGACAACATTGAAAGTCTTCTTGCCAGAAAAAGCTCTTTTATGTGATCTTAATGCATTCAGGGAAAAAAACATCAATAACAATTTTTCAAAACCTTCTTGTGCACCAAATCAGCATTTTGAAATAATTTCTGAAAGACCATTACACATTGAAAATTCAGCTTTGCCATCACAGGAACAAATCACCTTAATTAATTTAAATGACCTTTTTATTGTTATTGACTTATTTTATTTTATTGTTTAATGACTTAAACGAATGGCTATTAGTAGACTAGTATAATCTTTAGCCTTATAAAATCATAGCAGCTTTACATATTTTTCACAGATTTGATGCATAAACTCTGCAAATATAGTGACTAGTTTCTTCCCAGAAGTTCCTGAGAGTCTGCAAACATGCTTCATCTCTCAGTGGATTGATAAAAACAAAAACCTGTGCACAAATCATCTTGAAAAGCCTGCAGAACCAATCGGATTGATACTTTCCATATTGACGAGCTCTGTGCATTTCTCACTGTATGCAGCTATGCATTAACCATAGTCTGCACATTCATTTACAGTCTCTATTTCTTGGCATCTACCATTGTTCTATATGATCATAGACTGCGTGTGTGTGTGTACAGATTTATGTGGTTTACAGGGACACAAAGTTGAAGAAAAGCAAGCTCAAAGTAAAGGTATGTTCTGCTATGCATAATACATTATTTAGTAGCGTAGTATTAGGACTTGTTTTAATAAATGCAACGATGATCACAGAAATACTTGTGATATATGAGAAAAAAATAGGCCACATTCAGCATGGTTCATTAAATAATCAATTAATGATCTATCCCACTAATTCACCCTCATTTTGGCAAAATCGAATTTTACCCATTGTCCAACATCTAATGCTAAGTTTTGTTTATGTAAATCTCTGTGTAAAAACAAGCTAAAATGTCTCCTGCATTTCTAGTTAGTTATGCATATATTTGTGTTATTCATTTACAAAAAATATGTCATACTTGTATACGTAATTTTTTTTATTTTTTTTAAAGGCTTGCAATAAAGGTTTTCTGGCTTGCAGACTTATTTGTAATCTGAGTAAATATTTGTTATATATGTATTATAGCCAGTGGTGTAAAGTAACTAATTACAAATACTCAAATTACTGTAATTGAGTAGTTTTTCTCAGGAATTGTTATTTACTATGTAGTTTTAAAAATGTGGACTTTTACTTTCCCTTGTGTACATTTTTAGTGCAGTATCGGTACTTTTACTCCACTACTTTCCTTCAACCTGCAGTCACTACTTTATTTTTTCTTGTCTATGGGGATTAGAAAAATCAGTCCTGTGATTCCTGTCCAATCAAATCGCACATAGAAGGTAATTCGCATCATAATGAACAACCTCAAGACATGTGCGCTTTATAATTGCAGCAAACTGTTTGGAAGCATTAAAAGTGTCCAAGAAGATGTCCAAAATCTTTACACGCGTTGACCCAGAGACTGTTTAGATGCATGTCACTGATGAGAAGATGACGGATGTTTACTGTATGATGACCGAAATGGCCTTAAACACCCAGCAGGCACAAGACGTCAACATGATGTCAGATTGACGTTGTACCGTAACGTCATGGGGACGTTGCATTTTGTTTGGAAATGAAAATCAGGTTGACGTCAGAACCAATGTCCAACGTCCAACCTAAAACCAACCAAATATCTACGTCTAATGATGTTACAGCTTGACGTTGTGTGGATGTTACCACTGTGACATCTATCAGACGTTGGATTTTGGTTGCCATAACTGATAAATAAATGTCAGTATTTGACGTCAATATGACGTTGGTTTAAGATGTTGGCTTGACGTTGGATTTTGGTCACTTTCCAACACAACCTAAAATCGACCAAATATCAACGTCATTTGACGTCATTATTGGACATCAAAATAACGTTGTCCTTAGACGCTGGCTAGACATTGAATTTTGGTCACCTAACATCACAATCTAAATCTAACCTAATATTAATGTCTTATGACACTGTTTGCCTGCTCCGCAATAACTAGATGCACTACAGAATGTTACGTTTACACACACACATGCACAAATTACATGTAAATGCATCATCTTTTTACAGCGTGATACTCACTACTCACTACACTTAAGTACTTTTGAAAGGTCTACTTTTTACTCCTACTTTGAGTAATATTTACAACAGATATTTTTACTCTACTTGCACTACATTTTTAGGCAAGTAATGGTACTTTTACTTGAGTATGATTTTTCAGTACTCTTTTCACCACTGATTGTAGGTTAAATATGTTACAGTTAATACAAATGTATACACTTAAATATTACAATTGTATTTTTTTGTGCTTTCTTCTCACTGTTTTTACACCAGTGGGCCCAATTTTTTTATCTCACCTAGGGCCCCTCAATCCTACGGGCCAGCACTGGAGGGTAGGGCCATATAATAAATGTGTAATGTGCCTATGGAGTGTCCCTGTACAAGTATATGTGTGTGCGACAACTCTGAGTGTGTATCTTTAGCTCTCTCTGTCACATTGGCTTTCACAAAGAGGCTGAATTCTCTAATCTCTCTCTCTCAAACCAAGAGAAAAATAGCTGTCAAAGAAGCGCACGCCACTCTCAGAAGTGACAGTCCTGTGAAGTGACAGTCCTCTCTTCCTGTGACGCTTCATCCACACCGCTGGCTGAGTGATGTGTGGCTAATGGGAGACACTGAGAACCTAATAGGAGTTGTACTGATGCCAGCATGTTACAGTCGGTTGTTAGGGTGTTGCTATGTGGTTGTTGGGTTGGTTTCAGCATGATGCCAGGGTATTACATTTGGTTGCTATTTGTTAGTGTGTTACTATATGGTTTGTTTCAGCATGTTGCTATGTGGTTGTTGTGTTGGTTTCAGCATGTTGCCAGGGCATTATAATTTGTTGCTAGGGTGTTGCTATGTTGTCAGGTGTGGGTTTCACTGTGTTACCAGGCTGTTTATAATTGTAAATATAAAATGTTAACAAAAATTAAAGCAACTGATGCTAGGTTTTTCCAGTTGGTTGCTAAGGTGCTGTGTTATGCACTCTAGGCTGTCTTAGTTGCCAGGGCATTACATTTGGTTGCTATTTCTTAGGGTGTTACTATGTGGTTAACGGATTTGATTCAGCACAATGGTAGAGTGTTGCTATGTGGTTGTTGTGTTGGCTTCTGCACATTGCTAGGGGCATTACAGTTGGTTGCTAGGGTGTTGCTGTGTTGTTACAGGTGAGGCTTTCACTATGTTACCAGGCTGTTTATATTTGTAAATATAAAATGTTAACAGAAATTAAAGCAACTGATTCTAGGTTTTTCCAGTTGGTTGCTAAGGTGCTGTGTTATGCACCCTAGGCTGTCTTAGTTGCCAGGGCATTACATTTGGTTGCTATTTCTTAGGGTGTTACTATGTGGGTAACGGATTTGATTCAGCACATTGGTAGAGTGTTGCTATGTGGTTGTTGCGTTGGCTTCTGCACATTGCTAGGGGCATTACAGTTGGTTGCTATGGTGTTATGTTGTTACAGGTGAGGCTTTCACTGTGTTACCAGGCAGTTTATAATTGTAAATAAAAAATGTTAACAGAAATTGAAGCAATCAATTCTAGGTTTTTCCAGTTGGTTGCTAAGGTGCTGCGTTATGCACCCTAGGCTGTCTTTGTTGCCAGGACATTAAATTTGGTTGCTATTTGTTATGGTGTTACTATGTGGTAGTGGGCTTGTTTCAACGCGTTGGTAGAGTGGTAGTTGGTAGAGTGTTGCTGGGTTTAAGAAGACTTGACGGACTGATCCTACGGCATTCCATTTGGTTGCTAGGGTGTTGCCAGTTGAAGCGACTGATGCCATGATGGTACGGTTGGTTGCTCAGGCATTGCCGTGTACTGTGCTTGATTGTTCACGTTTGTTGCTATAAGGTTGCTATGCTGAATCTAATTTTACTTGTAAACATGTAAAAGTACACACTCACTTCTTCTTCTTTTTTTTAATTAGGGGTAGCATCATCAGAATGAAACCCCCATTTGAAAATTAAAATATTAAAGCAGTTGATCCTGCAATATTCTATATGGTTGCGAGGGTGTTGCTGTGTTCCCTATATGGTCCTGATTGATTGCTCGAATGTTACAGTACATTCCTGTTAGTTGCTCTGATGTTTCTATTAGAAATGTAAATATTAAAGATTAGTTGAAGCGACTGATCATAGGCAATTTCATTGGTTGCTAGGGTGTTGCCTATATTGTCCTGAAAGGTTGCTCGAATGTTACAGGATGTTCCTGTTAGTTGCTCTGATGTTTCTATTTTTAAATGTAAATATTAAAAGATTAGTTGAAGCAACTGATCATAGCCAATTTCATTTGGTTGCTAGGCTGTTGCTTTGTGATTGCTAGTTATTTGCTAGGTCAAAGGTATGGTTGTTGGAGTGGTTTTTAGCACTTTGTCTGTGTGTTCCTGTTGGTTGCTATGTTGCTAGGGCATTATTATGTCATTGCTAGGTTATAAAATGTAAAAAAAATATTATGTGGCAATTGGAGTGGTTTTTAAAACATTGTCAGGGTTTTCCTGCTGGTTGCTATGAGGGAGCTAACAGACCTGTGGTTCTGTCTTTAAGGGCTGTCCGGCATATCTCAATTCGGGCAGAGTGAAAGGGCACATATCTGTCCTGTGGTGAGGCCACCAAGACCACATTCTTGAAGAACTGCAGACCTGGACAAAGAAAGTAAGAAAGCATGGATGTTTGTGTATATGTGATTGTGTTCACCCTTGCTTATTTATCCAAGTGTCTGTACCTGGTTTTTTGCTAAGCGTGTAGAGGAAGGTCTGTCGTGGGTCAGTGTGATCTCTGAACGTGAGCTGCAGCAGTGACCCGGACTTCTTCAGCTTCTGCATTAGCCACAGACCTAAAGAACAACAACAGAAATTCAGATTAATTTAGAATGACATGAAGGTTAGTTAATAATGACAGAGTCTAAAGATTTAGTTTGGCAAACCCTGATGCTCCATACTGAAATCATACTGCATATACAATACTGTTTGCATGTTTGGAGTTGGTAAGATGTTTAAATCATTTTAAGAAAAGTCTCTTGTGCTTGCTAAGGTTCCATTGTTTCATCAATATTACAGTGGAACATTAATATTGTACAATGCTATTACCATTTAAAACTGTTTTTATCCATGTAATTATTTCCTATGGCATTTTTCAGTGTCACAATGATCCATGTTCAAGAAATATTTGGTAAATTAATTATTTGATCAATTGAAAGATCACTTATTTTAAGCCTATTGTAACTTTATGGATGTCTTAACTGTCACTTTGATCAGTTTAATTAATAAAAGTATAGATTTGTTAAAAAAAGAAGATATTAAGTTTGATGTGCAGTATTTCTATACCTGTGCTGACCAGTGTGCTGTTATTATACAGTGTTCCCAGGTGGGGTCCAGACAGAGATAGGAAGGTGTGGAGTTTACAGAGGTAACAGCGAAATCTGGGTCGGGTCAGTACAGAACGAATGATGACATTCCCCAAAGAGTGCCCGATAAAACTGCAAAAAGAAAAGGCAGACATTGAATTTCACTGAAATAAGTGTGCTACAGTAAATGAGCATCAGATTTTAATGAGATGTACGCCATTTTTTATTTTCAATTCTTTAATTAGACTCGCCTAACTTTTGATTTTACCATTTGAGACTTCAGAGAAGGAACAAAGAGTGTGAATTATTATTTTTTTTTTAAAGCATACAGGGTGAATAAAATGAAGATTTCACACATTAAAACGATTCAAATTAACTTGGAGAAACATTTGTTCCGTTTTCCACAGTATGACTAGATTTCATTTCTTCAGAATCACTAACTTTGTTTTGCTCTACCGCCATCTTGTGGCAACAAGAAGAGATTAAAACATATCCCTCATGCTATACTTATTCTGAATAAAACACGTGAAGGAAAATCTTGTCTATTCTGTACCAAGCAACAAATGAAGATTATACATTTGTCGTATTGTTACTAAATAATCAGATGTAAAGACAAAAATAAGGCTTGTAACGATTTTACTGTGGCAGATGTATATCAATATACAACCACAAGAGGGAGCACTAGTCTATCATATGTATTTGTATGCACATTGCTTAGCACACGGTGGGATCATAGGGTTTAAAAGTCACACAGTGTTAATCTTAAACCAGGTCAGGTCAGTAACGTTAATTTGAGATGTTCTTGAAAAATCACAGATGTAAAAATCAGTATAATGGTGAGTTTTACATGTGTTGAATGAGGTAAATTGGTACCTGATGCGGTGGATAGTGAGGTTATACAGCTGGATGTGCTGAATGATCTCATCCAGAAGTCTGTCAGTCATGGTGTCAAAATCTGCAAAAGTGTCTGTCTGGGGGGGGGAAAGATGAGAAAATGTCAACAGAAAGCTGATCTGACTTTAAACAGAATTGGGAACCATGAGAAATATCTGATTGGTTGTTAAGGGGAATTGGCGCTTTCTGATTGGTTGCTGTGCGCAGTTGTGGTGTAGACTGGTCTTAAGTTGTATTCTACTGAAATGTTTATGACAAATTAATGAAATACTGTGGGGAAAATTGCAACATTTTTAGATTTTACTTAACTTCCATACTTTTAAATGGACTTCACGTTTAGCTGATTTTGGGAATCCTTATTGTTTTTATTTGTTTATCTATTTTATGTATTGAAATTAATTGCTCATAGTCCTAAAATATGTTAATTACATGTATTCTTCAGCTAAAAATTAGTCTGTGACTCTGAAATTGCTGAGACTTTTATTTCAGAATGTTGATGTTCTTCCAACTGAAATGGAATATGCAGTAGGGGGTGGGGCTTTCTTTTGCCCTCATAGCAAGCTAACAGTAAGAGAGGGTGTTAATATGCAGTTGTTATGGAAGCCCTCGGGTTGACGTCAACAGAAGGACCATCCGCCACTCCAAACATGGAAGCAAACGGTCAGACTTTGATTATGCTCATTACCATTCATTCATACATTTATTTGACCATTTATTGTTTTTATTTTTGTGACGTTTCCTACTGAAGTTCAGAAGTTCTATTCTATAATAATGGTATATAATTATAATTCTTTTTTTATTTTATTTATTTATTTTTTTTAATTTTTTGTCCCTTGTTTAATTAAAATACCCAAATTCTTCCCAGTAGCTAAGCGTTCTACAGGTTTTTCTTTGCACAATAAAAATATGATATATTAAAAAAATATTATTATATATTTTTTTTACTTTGCAGATGCATTCTGATCTAACCATTAGCTTGTCATTGCTCTGATTGGCTGAATGGAGTTTAGCAAGTGTGCTGATTGGTTGGATGATCACCTGGTTGCGTTCTGACATGAGGAAGTCCAGTCTAGATCCTGGCAGCCCGAGCTCTACAAATGTCTTGACCAACCGCAGATCTGCACTGTTACCTGGTAACAACAAACAAGATAAACAGTTTACTGTAGATAATCTGAGAAGTTTTGCATATTTCTATAAATCCAAACAGTTTTTTTCAAGGTTGAAGCATTTACCATCAAGTCCGTGGACGCACACCACCAGGTGTATCCCATCCTCAAACTCTGTGTCGTCTTCTTCAGGTGGAAAATAGGGATGTTCAGAGGCGAGGTAAGGCAGATCACTGTAGAGAGTGCCCCTGTATACCAGCTCTCTCAGCAGGGCTTCCTTTGCCTTAAAGAAGCTAGCAGACAACAGTGAAAAACATTAATAATATAGTGAATTGTACACTTAAGTAGTTACAGGCTGTTTGCCAGATGCTCTGATTGGCTGAATGGAGTTCAGCAAGTGTGCTTTTTGGTTGGAAGTTCCACCTGGTTGCGTTCTGACATGAGGATGTCCAGTCTAGATCCTGGTAGCCCGAGCTCTATAAACATTGTGACCAACCGTAGATTAATAATACAGCGAATTGTACACTTAAGTTGCTAATGTGTTATAATTGGATTTGGCACATTCATTTGCATTTCTTTCTTTGTTTTTGTATCAAAAATATAAAGTAGGATGTCCTATCAGCTGTTGATTGAAAGGGAGTAGATGACTAAATAAACTGACTGAATGAGTGTGTGTGGGGGGGGGGAGCAAAAGAAATAGCATGCATTTAGTCCTAAAATATGTTAATTACATGTATTCTTCTGCTAAAAATAAGTCTGTGACTCGGAAATTGCTGAGACTTTTATTTCAGAATGTTGATGTTCTTCCAACTGAAATGGAATATGCAGTAGGGGGTGGGGCTTTCTTTTGCCCTCATAGCAAGCTAACGGTAAGAGAGGGTGTTAATATGCAGTTGTTATGGAAGCCCTCGGGTTGACGTCAACAGAAGGACCATCCGCCACTCCAAACACGGAAGCAAATGGTCAGACTTTGATTGAAGATTACCAAAAAACAAATTTTTTTCAGTGGATTAGCTTGCATTGATTAATTATTCACCTTAAGAATAACAATGTAAGCTAGCAAAATAAACATTTGAGGAAAACACAGGATTTTTCTACACATTTTGTTACATAGTGGACTTCTGTGGTGCTCAGAGCCCAAATTGCAGTTTCAGTGCAGTTTCAAAGTTCAAAATGCGGTAAACAGAAGTCATGGTTTGGTACATAAGTTGGTTTTAGGGATTGTGGTTTGAGGAGTACGCACAAACCTGTCCGAAAACAACAGATTAATAGTAATTGTGCATTAAATTTAAGATTCAGTCAACTTTAAAACTCAAATCTGATTAATGTCAGTTCCAAAGCAGTGGACCAATCTGAAAAACTTGAAGGCGGGGCAAGCATTGCAAGCTTCTGTTTACAGTAGCAAGTTGAAATGACAACTGTTTTATTTGATGGCAACATGGCAGAACTATTCCTGAGCGCTCCATCTCACATTTTCAGAAGCAAAGACACAATCTCTGTGAATGACCCTTTAGTTGTTGAACCACTGTGATTATTTTCTGCCTAATTCCAGTGACTGGCACATCTAGACTGACTGTATTCTTCATCAGAGTACATGAACCAAACTGTGACGCCTGTACCTTGACAGTATATGACGAATACATGTACTGTCACAACCCTACTAAGCATCATAGAAGTCTACTCCTATACATGTAAGAATGTATATGAATACATAAAACTAAATCCAAGAAAGCCTTACTTTATCATCCTCTCATTGATTTCCTGGTCAGCCCCAAAGAAGGAGTTGGAGGAGATGATCCCGAAGGAACCCAGAGGTTGATGGGTAATGGGTGAGGTGGCCTGTCGTGTGGAGATTCCACTGACTGAAGGTGAATCGCGAAGTACAGATGAGAAGGGCAGGCACGTGGGAGCACATGACACTGACAGGTTAACAACCTCCACCACCTTTTTATTTACAAATGCCAGACCTGTACTTGGCACTTTATTGACTCTGCTCTGTCCCTCTAGCGTCTGCTGCTCTCTCTCATTGGCTGGAGGCTCAATGGCATCAGCAGGCCTTTCTTTCTCATTGGTTGCAATTCCATGAGTCCTCTTGTCATTGGTTGGTGGTTCTGGGAGGTTCTCCATACTTACTACTTCTAGTTCGTTCAAATGAATATGACAGACACTGATGTCATCAGCATCCTTGTGATACTGGTTTGACTCGAGCTTCCTTTTGTGTTCACAATATTCATCTTCACATCTACAAATCTCTGTGCTTTCATCCATCAAATACTCCTTAAGCAAAACGTTTCCTTGAAATTCCTTGGAGTTTTCAGTTAGTGCCTCCAATGTGGCATCTTTAACACTATTATCCATCAAAGATGGTTGGTATAGTAACATTTCAGGATTTGCAAACGCAAGATCTGTGATCTCCTGATTGGACAACTCCTCTGTATCAATCTTCTGAATGGTTGTTTCGTTTCCATCCTCCCTAGTAACCTCTTGAAGATTCTGCTTCACTTCATTGGCAGCAACCTCACTCTCCCTCAACTGATTGGCCACACAAACATTCCTGTTCTCCTGATTGGTTGTTTCGTTTCCATCCTCCCTAGTAATCCCTTGAAGAGTCTGCTTCACCTTATTGGCTGCTTCCTCCCTCATCTGATTGGAGACATTTGTATTATCCTGTTTGGTAGTTTCCTCCACAGTAACACCTTGAAGATTCCTCTTCACCTCATTGGCAGATTCTTCATTCTGCCTCACTTGATTGGCCTCACACACAGTCCTCGTCTCCTGATTGGGTGTTTCACGATCTTCCTCTGTGTCGTCAGGGCTGCTGATCTGCGGTGCTGAGGCAGATTTAGTTAACGTGTTGAGCTGTCTCTCCTCCTCCTCTTCATATGGCAGGGAGCTTATGGAGGTCAAAGAGGCTTGTGTGGCGCTGGGCAGGCTGCCATGACTCTCGGTTTGTAGGCCCTCCAAAGAGCTCTGATGTGGCGTCCGACGCCGCGCCAAGTTCTGCAAGATGTCACGACCCCCTGTGACGACTCCTCGACCCTCCAAGGTCCAGGCCACAGAGCTTGGCTCGCTCTCAATACCAGAGTCTGAGATCACAGAGGAGGAACGGTTCATTAGCTTAGACCCGCCCAGAAACACACCTCTGGGTGGAGTCTCAGATAAACGACGGATCTGATGTTTAACATTACGAGAAGGGGATGTGACTAAAGTGTCTGTTCCAGGTAGGCTAGCGTTCAGGAGATTACCTGGTGATGTATCCTTGCCTCCGTAATCCTTTGCAGGTGCTTGGATGTATCTGTTATCGAAAACCGTTTGTGGCTCCTGGTTGTCAGGACTCCCAGTATCACCTGGTGTTTCAAGATTGTCATCATGATTATATGTGGGTAAAAACTCAAAGCTGCCAAGGCTGGTGAGGTCAGGAAGTTCTCCGGGATCTTTGGGAACAAGCAGCAACGTCTGCCCACTATTAAAATCATTAGTTTGTTTTAAACTTGTATGATCGGATTCATCAACAGCTTCTTTTTGGCAGCTGTTTTTCTCCTGGTTACCTATTACATCATCGATGTCTAGCGACCTAGTGTTGTCATCATTTTCATATTGGCATGTGACCTCATCAACAGACTGGATTCTTGAATTGGACCTTGTTGTAATACATTCGCATCCATCAATATCTGCCTCCTCCACATGGTCAGTCAGTGTCTCTGCTTGAGGTCTGGGTTTGTTATGCTCAGTAATGTCATCATCCTCCTGGTCAGTCAGGGTTGTGTATGTGGGCAGGTCTGTGCAGTCTTCACAGGGAGGTTCCTCAGGGCTTGTTGCTGGTGAACTGGTGTCCTGTGTTTCCTCAGCTGGACTGATGGTTTGGTCTTTTACCCTAGTTGGCTCAGAACAAGTCTGAGAGTTCAAGACAGCCTGATTTTGCTCATGGACATTGTAGTCTAGAACAGAGAAAGAGAAAAGTGTTGAATATCTGTACTTCTGTTGCCCTGTTGATTTGTTCATTTATAGCTGTTCATTCCCTTATTGAACTTTGATTAATTCATGCCAATAAACCAATGCATTTTCATGCAGACCCAAAACTGTTATTGTATCTTAAAGATGACTTTCCATAGGCATAATGATTTTTTTTACTGAGATAATCATATTTCTATTCCATAAGCTTATAGCTCTAAAAATAACCTTCTAGCAAAATGCTTGATTTTAAAAATGAATATTTTTTTATTGACTTTTTTCTTAATCTGGTTTTATTTTGTCAATGTTCTTGGCTTCATGAATTGATTTTGTTCCTATTTAGTGAGTTATTATGGTAAAAAAGCGAATTCTAAGTGTTTAAATTTGCAATTGTTTTATTTAGTTGTCATTCAAATATATAAATATTTTTTTCATTAGACCATTCATTTATTAATTCATACATTTTTTGGGTCATTTAATCTTGTTCAATTACTTATGAATTAGTTTGCTCCTGGATTTGTTTGTCCATAATTTTTCTGTTCGTGTGCTTTCGTCTATTGGTTAATTTATTTCGTTTTTAATTTTTGTTTGCAAACTCAGTTACTTTGGTCATTAGTTATTATTCATTCTTTCATTATATATTTAATTTATTCTATAGATTTCTGATTTATTTGTTTTTCCAATAATTTATTCAATCATCCATTCTTTCAGTCAATCATTTGTTCATTTGATTCATTCAATCATGTTGATTCAGTTAGTTTATACATTCAGTAGTTTTTTAATTTTTGTTTCTGAATGCAGTTTTTTTTTTACATTCACATGTTTGCCCATTCCACTTTTTTGTATTATTCATTAATTTGTGATCAAACACCCGAACAAACAGCCAAACTAATGAATGAATGTTTTTTTGTTTCATATGCACATCCATTCATTCATTTTCTTTTACACAGGATCACTTCATTCATTCATTCATTCATTCATTTTCTTTTAAACATGATCACTTCATTCATTCGTTCATTCATTTTCTTTTAAACGGGATCACTTCATTCATTCATTTATTCATTCATTTTTTTTAAACATGATCAATTCATTCATTCATTCATTTTTTTAAACAAGATCACTTCTTTCATTCATTCATTCATTCATTTTTTTTCTTTTAAACCAGATCACTTCATTCATTTATTCATTCATTCATTTTCTTTTAAACAGGATCAGTTCTTTCATTCATTCATTTGCTTTTAAACAAGATCACTTCATTCATTCATTCATTCATTCATTCATTCGTTTTCTTTTAAACAAGATCAATTCATTCATTCATTTTCTTTTAAACAGGATCAGTTCATTCATTCATTTATTTTCTTTTAAACAGGATCAATTTATTCATTCATTCATTTTCTTTTAAACCGGATCACTTCATTCATTTATTCATTCATTCATTTTTCTTTTAAACAGGATCAATTCATTCATTCATTCATTCATTCATTTTCTTTTAAACAGGATCACTTCATTCATTCATTCACTAATTTTATTTTAAACAGGATTAATTAATTAATTCATTCATTTTCTTTTAAACCAGATCACTTCATTCATTTATTTATTCATTCATTCATTCATTCATTTTCTTTTAAACAGGATCATTTCATTCATTTATTCCATCATTCATTCATTCTTTTAAACAGGATCCATTCATTTCTTCAATTTCTTTTAAATTGGATCAATGTGTGCGGTCACCTAAACAGGGCGTGTCCACATATCTGTCTTCAAAGATGATTGGCAGGCTGCTCCAGTCTCCATCAATGTCCAGACATTCCACCGGAAGCGGAGGCATTCGGAGCAGGTAATCCGAATTGCGCATCTCTGTGGACACCTGTGCATGTCTGTTGATTCTAAAAAGAGGGAAATAGCATTTTTAAGGCTCACATGCACATTTATGATATTGTGCAAGGCTAATGTTAATTATTATTTATGTCACAAATACAAATCAAGCAAACTATGATATTTGAATATGGAAATCACTCATCAACATAGAATTAAAGGGTCATCAGTAGTAACAAGTGTCTTTAATTAAGGTTATGTCTACATTAAGATAGTTAGCCATATGTTTTATGTGCCTTATAAACTTTCTGATAGATATAATAATAATAATAATAATAATAAAAGGCTATAATAACAGACTAACTATAATAAAAGACTCACAGCTCTTCCTGAAATGTGAGCGAAGACTCTTTGGGATGTTCAGTGAAGAAATATGCTTCAGAAAATCTCCTGACCTGCAAAAATACATAAATTCAGTATGTGAAAAAAAAAAAAAAATAATAATAATAATAATGATAGAAATACATCTGTAGATAACAGAGCACTTAATTATTTAATTCTTTAATCAGGAAGTTAAAATTAATACTTCATAAATGAAGCAATGAAATGAGCCAAATGTTTTGTTTTATTTTATTTTACTTTATTTCATTTTATTTTCAGGGTTATTAATCATTCATCTGTTATTTTAGATTTATTATACCGAAACCAATTAATAAGCTGCTTGTTTAGTTTTATTTAATTTAATTTTGTTTAGTTTTTTCTTTAGTTTTATTTAATTAATAAAAAAATATATATATATTTTTTTTTTTATTGAATTTTATAATAAAAAAAATAATAATACATTTTATTTTTATTTTCTCCATATTTGAAGTGTGTGTTTGTTTTTATGTATACTTTATGTGTAGGATGCTATTGGATGACTGAATTTTCTTAGCAATTAATAAAGTATCTAACTAACATAATAAATTGGATATATAATATAAATCATATTTTTTAAAAATGCATACATTTTAGCACATTCCAAGTAGTAAAAATGTCATGTTTAATAAAAAAATAAAAAAAGCCTGGAGAGTACAAAAAGAGATATTTTACATGAACCTTTTTAATCTCTCCACAATTAAAATTTAGATGATTGACACAATATCTATTTTAAAAGTTATTATTGTAAAAACAAAACTCTGCATGTCACTGTAAATCATGCAAAGTTATATATCGTTCATGCTCTACCTGAATAATTGAAACATTTTCACTCTTTTCTCGTTTGTCTTGCGGGCACATTTTAAATGCATTACAATCTCACGTCTTATATTTTTTAAGATCAGACACGCACGTCTTCCAGAGCGAGCAGAAATATTTTATAAGCTACCTCGCATACAAGAGAGCAATAAAACGCTCCAGTAATAAAGGCAAAATTGGATTCATCTCTTCATCTTTTCTCGTCATTATAATAACTCCGAGTCCTGTAATTAAAAGCGGAGCTGTCCTGTGGGTGGAAATCCTGCATGTTTCAGAAGATGTGAAGATTCTACATCTAATGCATCACTCAAGAGGAAGCGGTGGTGTGAGGGATGCTGGGAAATTCAAGGCTGTGTAGGAGAACAGCTATTTATTTCAGGATTCAACCTACGATAATATAAATCAAACTATAGGCAATAGTGTCAGTTTGTTGCAGCTACTGAATTAAAATGTTTATTTTGTAAATGAACTCAACTCCTTGGCTGCGTCCGAAATTGCCTACTACTCAGTAGGTTACTGCATTTGAATTAGAATTTACTACTCGACCATTAGAAAAGTATAGTATGAATGTAAGTAGTATGAATGGAACATACTACATCTGCCATTTTGTCATGATCACGTGACCTACCCGCTTCAGTCCCATTCATGAACTCTCTTGCGGTGCATTATGGAATAGCGTAGTGTCCATCCGATGCGCACTTCAGGGTACTTCTCGCATACTGTTTTTCAAATTCTATGAATTCAGATGCTCGGCTCGCATACTGTTTTTAGCGTACTATATAGTATGGAAGTATACGATTTCAGAAGCAGCCTTTGACTTTTTGAAGATGCGTATAAAAGTTGGTTGAATGGACTTTAAAAGCCGCTTTGCTTCTGTAGGGCCAGATTTACCATTAGCTGTCACAAACAATTTATTTGGATGTTAAAAATTGCAGGCAGGTGCTAAAATTGCTAAAAATCCTGCAGTGAAAAAATGTTGTGATTAAAAAGGTGTGTAATTTTTATAATGTTTTTTTGACTGGCCATATTACATGTTCATTTGTAGAAGTTTTTGCTTGCAGATGATTCATATGTTTTCTGCTGGTGTTTGCACTATTATGTAACAACC
>CAIGQV010018201.1:3528134-3556237 GCA_903798115.1 Danio jaintianensis | reverse complement strand
CCCCCCCCCCCCCCCCCCCCCCCCCCCCAAAAAAAAGGCCTCATAATCTCACAGCAAAATTCATTTACATTTTTCTTTTGTTTTAATTAGTTGGCAATTTTAGCCAAGTCAAGAAATGAGCATTATAAACTAAATTGGCCGTAGTGTATGTGTGTGAAAGAGTATGTATGGGTGTTTCCCAGTGTTGGGTTGCTGCTGGAAGGGCATCCGCTGCGTAAAACATATGCTAAATAAGTTGGCGGTTCATTCCGCTGTGGCGACCCCAGATTAATAAAGGGACTAAGCCGAAAAGAAAATGAATGAATGAAGTTTTCATTATTAAATCTGAACAACACTGGTTTGTTTTGAATTATAAATATGCATTTACATTTTTTCTATGAATCGCCTTTAACAAAGCTTTTAAGTTTTATTAATTCCAATTTCGAACGTTCTGTTGCGAATTCTTAAAACAAACTTTGAGCTGATCTTGTTCATAATTACATCAAACAAGTTTGTTGTTCAGACTCCCGAACATTTTTGGCTTATATGATGGATATTTTAGCCTCGAAGCTGCTGTATGTATGTTTTTGACTCTTCTCAAGCTTAAAAATAGCATAATATGTTTGCAGATATTTAAGAAACATGCTAAGCGACCATAATTGTTTATCTGAAAAACAATTGAAACTTTGAAAATGTGCAATTCCATGTCAGAATGTCTGTCTTTGTTTTGGCCTCTATAACCAGCCCACTGCCAGTTTACCCAATTATGTACTCAATTATAGGTTATCCATAAGCTAATGTGCTTAGAAACAATAGCTATGCTTCCATCCACATATTTTTATGCACATTTTGGATATGCACATAAAAATGGTTGATGGAAACGCCAAGATGTGCATCAGTTTTGAAAATGCACATAAAAAAACGTATGCGCATAATTGAGTAGGATAAACTTTTTATTCGATAAGAAAAGATGCGCATGAACTACAATGGAAACACTTTTACCAAACAAATTCCAGTATGCGCATTAAAGAAAGGTCATGTGATTTTGTTATTAGAGACCATGTGATGATAACAATGTGTGTGAATGGACAAACCAGCAGGCTGACCACATTGTAAAACAACTGTAATGTTGTTTTGGTCATTCTAAAATGCCTTAACCATTTCAGTATTAGGGTTATTACTTTATTAATTAACTCTAAAACTGTTCAGAGCGTCTGTGCTCCACGTCTCACGCCTTCAAACGGCATTGTCTTCTGAGGCGCAAGTCATTTATTAAATAAAGAAAAGATTCACGCAGCTTCTCCTACCTCAGTAAATTCCGTTTTTACTTTTGATATGTGGCGGCAGTTAACCAGGAAGTGACGATTTTGTTCTCTTTGACTCGTTGGATGGAAACGCTGCTTTATTCGCACGTCTTTTATGCAATATTGTAGTTTTGCGTATAAATTTAATTAGCATCTTTGGATGGAATCATAGCTACTGACACAATTTGCGTTTAGAAGATAAATACGCATTCAGAACTTGGTTTCTTAGCTATGCCAGTCTGGATCAATGATTTTTAAGACATCACACTCATGATATAGCCCTCCTGTGGATTTTCTTTCTTTTTTAAATATTTCCCAAATGATGTTTATCAGAGCAAGAAATTTTTCACAGTATTTCCTATAATATTTTTTTCTTCTGGAGAAAGTCTTATTTCTTTTATTTCGGCTAGAATAAAAGCAGTTTTAAATTTTTTTACAACCATTTTAAGGTCAATATTATTAGATCTCTTAAGCAATATTTTTTTTTTCAATTGCCTACAGAACAAACCATCATTATACAATGACTTGACTAATTACACTATCTTGCCTAATTGACCTAGTTAAGCCTTTAAATGTCACTTTAAGCTGACTACTAGTATCTCGAAAAAATATCTAGTAAAATATTCTGTACTGTCATCATGGCAAAGATAAAAGAAATCAGTTATTAGAAATGACTTATTAAAACTATTATGATAAGAAATGTGTTGAAAAAACTTTAACTGGAAATTGGAGAACAAAATATACAGGGGGGGCTAAGAATTCTGACTTCAACTGTATAACAGGATAACATATAGTCCAGGATGTCACAGTTCAACATAAAACTCTCTCTCTCTCACCCGGAGTGTGTGGTGCTCTTGGGCCAGGTATGATCGGATGTATGGATTAGGGACCGTGGATTCCAAAAACTGTGTCCAGAGAGCAGACAGTTGAGCGCAGAGCTGCGTCAGATCTTTACTGATCTGTTCTGCCACTTTCTCATGACCGCTCTGCAGCTACACAGAGAGAGGATAGGAGTTAAATGGATAGTTCACTCAAAAAAGAAAATCTACTCTCAACTGGTTCTGAACGTTTCTGAATTTCTTTCACCTGTTGAACACAAAACAAGATATTTTGAAGAATTGACATCCATATTAGGAACCAAAACAAATACTGTGGAAGTAAACGGCTGACAGACAATGTCAGACAGACATTCTTCTTTGTTTTTTGATTAAACTATCCCTTTACCAATGCGAAAACTGTCAGTCTGTTAAACCGTTATAGTTGATCAATTAAGTGATTCCCAAACCTGCAGTTCAATGGTGAGCTGGTTTAATGTTTCTTCAAGCTGAAGATCCTCTGGAAATGAGAACATAAGGAAACACTGTAAAAAAAAAAAGCTGGGTTCCACAAAACGATTTGTGTTGGGGCAACATGAAGGAATTAAGTTAACATATTAGTTTTTACTAATTTAAGTGAATTAAACATAAAACAATTAAGTTGTCCCCCCAAAAAAATCTCAAGAATTGTGTTGTTTCAGCTTATTTTAAATGAGTAGTTTGAACAAAGAGCAAACATTTTTTTGAGTGAAGAGTTAGATGATGCCAAAGTGTGTTTGTTTGTTTGTGAATGAGGTTATCAGTGAATAAAACTTAAATTGGGACTTCTCTCGAAGAAGGAAAAAATGGTTTGCAGACCATATGAACTACTGTACTACGCTGGGTTTCACACATTAATGTTGTCCCAACACAAATCGATTAAGTTAACGTAACAAATTTAAGGCGATTGAACATAAATCAATTAAATTGTCCAAAAAAATCACAAGAATTGTGTTGTTTCAGCTCATTTCAAATAAGTCGTTTAAACAAGCAGCAAAAATATTTTTTTGAGTGTAGATTCATAGGTGTTTTCGAATGGCATGGATTTCTCCACTGACAGCTTTGGTGGTTTTATTGACTTTTTTAGTAGTTTGAAATTACATATTGTCAGGGTTGGTCATGGAATAATAGAGCCTCTGTTATTTTAGATTTATTTTAGAATTACATTACCGAAACTGAGTAATAAGCTTATTTTATTTTATTGTCAGGGTTGGTCATGGAATAATAAAATCTGTTATTTTAAATATATTTTAGAATTATATTACCGAAACTAAGTAATAAGCTTTTTATTTTATTTTATTGTCAGGGTTGGTCATGGAATAACACAACCTCTGTTATTTTAGATTTATTTAATAGTAATAGTAATAAGCTGCTTGATTATTATATTTTATTTTCCCCCTGTTTGAAGAGTGTGTGTTTGTGTTTGTTTTTATGTATACTTTATGTATTTTATGTTATTGGATGACTGAATTTTCTTAGCGATTAATAAAGTATATAAGTAACCTAGTAAATAGTATATATCATATAAATTATATTTTTAAAAAATGCATACATTTTGATTTTATTGACATTTTTAGTGGTTTGAAAATATATATTGTCAGGGTTGGTCATGGAATAATACAACCTCTGTTATTTTAGTTTTTTTTTAGAATCACATTACCGAAACAGAGTAATAAGCTGCTTGTTTTATTTTATTTTATTTTATTTTCGGGTTCCATAATGCAATATGAAAGTGTAAAAAGACCCAAAACACCTGTAAACCACTAGAAATTGACAACTGTTAATTTTCTGATTTTATTTAAGTATTTTTTTTTTTGCCTTATGGTGCTTTAAGTATTTTTTGGAGCCTCACAGCCCCTGATCACTGTGTGCTTCTGTTTAGCACATTTTTTGATGCCACATATAATTTAATTGAAATCTTAATGGATTTGAAAAACATGGGGGATAGAAAATGTTTATTTTTATGTGGAAGAGTCTTTGAGGAAGCCACACATACTGTTTTTAAAGTTGAATGAGTTATATAACAGCATGTGTGTGTGTTTACCTGTCTGTATGTGTTGCAGTTGAGGGATCTCCTTCATTAGTGTGGTGTAATATGAGCGCAGAGCCCTGTGAGCCGCCAGCAACAGTTTACAGATGCGCCGGTGCCACGTGTACGCTCTCTGCAGACAGTTCTCTGACGGCACGTAAAAACTGCCCTGCAAACAAACAAACGCACAGGGGGAAGGTCACGTTTTACTGCATGTCACACTTCTGCCCTGTTATTTCAACACACACACACACACACTACCAGGTTGCATAAACACTGAACAAAGGCTTTTTTATGTGGCAAAACACAACTTGTCTATCTATCTATCTATCTATCTGTCTGTCTGTCTGTCTGTCTGTCTGTCTGTCTGTCTGTCGGTCTGACTGTCTATCGTTGTATCGTTCTATCTATCTGTGGATGGTTCTGTCGTTTATGTGTAATGTGGTCTGTATGTTTATGTTCAGTTGAGCCTGAAGCTCAATAATTAGATGAAGATCAAACGCAGAGTAAAACTTTAAACAATCAGTTTCCCAGCAGTAAAGTAGGAGAATGTGTGCACTCGTGGCACTGACTTATGGAGAACGACACAGAGAGACGTCCTGTGGACAGGAAGGGCACACTTTAAGGTCTCTAAAAGGAAAGACCCTCTCTGTTCAGTAAATGTGCACGTTTTACTTGACTTCAGCATGTTCAGTAATAAAGTCTTATAGATTTTAAAAATGAAATGAGTTGTATTCTTTGATCAGTAACTTATAACAAATATAATAGAGCAGGATATTTTAAATACACAGATTAATGTTGTTTTAAAGTAATCATTTGAAATACACTGTATTTTCATTGTGTTTATTTATGATCATTATTATTCATTTTTATTACAAATATTTATTTATTATAATTTTATTAAATTTTAATATATTTATTTATTATAATTATATATATATATATATATATATTTAATAATTTTGTCTTTTTTAGCGTTGTTAAAATAGGCATTGTCTGTTGTTTGTTTCAATGTGTTTTGTGATTAATAGTTAAAAAGTTGCAATAAAAAATGAAATAAATTGAAAGTAATTTTTTAGTTAGATTAATTCATTTTTCATCCATGCTTTTAGATTACATTATAGGACCTTGATCTTTCCTAAAACAAATTTTGATGTTGAAAAGTTTGGAAAAATTTACTTTTATTGACATTTTTAATAGCATGAAGTGATATTATATTGCCTGAGTTGGTGTTTCACCGTTTTAAATTAAATTAGAATAAATTCCAGTACAGAAATATGGTAATAAACTGCCAGTATGTTTTCTTTTATTTCTGTTATTTTATTGTTCAAACTACTAAAATGTCAATAAGTCACTTTTTTTTATAACTGCACAGTGAAACTTTTATAATGCACATTCATAAAAGTAAATAAACAGAACACAAAAACAGAGAACCTGTTAATTAATGGAGATTTTATTAGTGTATCAGTTCAATTTAAATCTCTTAAGCTGCATTTATTTGATCAATAGTATTATAAAATGTAAAAAATATTATTACATAATTATATTTAAAAAAATGTGAAATATTATTGCCTTTTAAGATATCCATTTCCTATTGTCATATCTTTTAAAATGTAATTTATTTCTTTAACCAAATACTGAATTTTCAGCATCATTACTCCAGTCGTCAGTGTCACATGATCCTTCAAAAATCTTTCTCATTTGCTAAAACTATTATTATTATTATTATTATTATGATTGTAAAGTGGGGTGGCACGGTGGCTCAGTGGTTAGCACTGTCGCCTCACAGCAAGAAGGTCGCTGGTTCGAGTCCTTTGTGGAGTTTCCTCTGGGTGCTCCGGTTTCCCCCACAGTCCAAAGACATGCACTAAAAGTGAATTTGATGAACTAAATTGTCCATAGTGTATAGGTGAATGTGAATGTGTGTGTGTATGGGTGTTTCCCAATACTGGGGCATCCGCTGCGTAAAACAAATGCTGGAATAGTGGCGGTTCATTCCACTGTGGCGACCTCTGAAATAGAGACTAAGCCAAAGGAAAATGAATGAATGAATGATCGTAAAGTGCTGATTCATGTGTAATTGTGACTCTTTTGGGCCTCTAATATGTCTCTCCTGCATACTTGTGTATATTGCGTAATGTGTGTGTATGTTTGAGTGTAAAGATAGTGCCGAATGCTGTCATTACACGCGTGAAGCTTTGTAATCTACATTCAGTTATGTCTTTTAGACTCAAACAGATGCGTACTGAATTCATTCTCTCTCTTTCACACACAAACATCTGCTCTGTGGTTCCTATTGACATATCTCACATTTTAGTACCTGTGACAGCTGGAAAACATGAACAGTCAAAATTACACTCGCATACAAGCAACACAGGTCATAGGAAGAGTTCACAGATTTGCATCATGGGATAGTGTCACAATCTATTTGCAGTCAATGTGTATAAACCGTTTGCAAGTCTGTGAAGTGTTGTTTTTGAGTTGAATCTTTTCAGTGAATCAGTCTGAATGATTCATTCAGGAATCAGACTGATCTGGTTCAACTCACTTGATTCAATTGCGTCATTTAAAGGGATAGTTCACCCAAAATTGAAAATTTTGTCATCATTTACTCAAGCTTCACTTGTCGCGAGTTCCTTTCTTCTCTTTTTGAGTTATTTTGAAGAATGTTGAAAACCGGTAACCATTGACATTCATAGTATTTGTTTTTCGTAGTATGGAATTAGTGGTGTCTAACTATTTATATGGGCTGAAGTTAAACAAACAAACATTACTAAATTTAATTTGTTTGTTTAAATTCAGCTCATATAATTGTTTGCAACTACTTAACTTAAAAAAAAATTGAGTAAATCCAATGAATAAATTTTTTCAGTGCACATAGAGAATAGAATATAGAATGACAAGCGCCGCGTAACATCCTTCATTGTGAAGTAAAAGTGCTGAGGAGGCCTGTGAGCTGTTGAAGAGAGAGAGAGAGAGATGCTTGCTCTTCATGTTTGAGGCTGTTAAAGCTGAGCTCGTTACGATGATCAAACGCAGCCTCCCTCCAGCGTAACACTGTACTTAATAAAATGCCCTGCAGGAGGGGTGTAAACGCCGGACCCATACAGAGCCAGGAGCCCTCGTTACCATTTCCTGACTAAATGGAAATCTCCACAGGCAAGAGAGACCTCAGTTCATCCAATCATACAAAAAAAAAAACGAAGAAAGAAAAGGATGGCTACTTTGTCCTCGGAGTACTGGCAGAAAGGTCAAGTTATCTGTGCTGTTTAACTCGAAATTTACTATGAAATTCATTTAGAGACTATTGAAGTGGGTGTTACTTCTGTTTTGAATGGAATAACGGCATTATGAATACTATATGTGCACTATTACTATACGTGCACATACTATTATTTGTATTATTTCTTTTATTGTTATTTTACTCTGTTTTAGAATGTGTGTTTTGGTTTTGTTCAGCACTTTGGTCAGTGCCAAACTGAAGTTAAATGTGCTTTATAAATAAACTTTACTTACTTTCTTACTTACTTACTATTGTGCCTGCTATTGTATATTGAAATAATACAAATTTGAGTAAGATGTAAAACTGGGTTTGAGTTCATCCTTTTTATTTTTTATATTTATTTTATTGTATTTTTTTAAATATTTATTTCTTTATTATTTAAAGATCTGCTAACATGTTTTGCATTATTGTCATTGAGAGGGTTTGAAAATTGAAAATCAGGGTTATTCCACCAAACACTGATTTCTTAACTCTACTGAAGTATGCAGTATGCATATAAACATGGCATCTTATTATTATTATTAGGTTTTTTGTATATATATTTTTCTTAGTTGTTTTTTTTTTGGACAGGGCCATCTCTGACTACTGATGATTAAATAATATTTTTTAATAAAGAAAACCAAGACAAGAGTTTCAGTGGTGTCAGATGGTCAGGTAAGATGTTGGATCACAGTGTTTAGAGTTTAAAGGAATAATATAGCCTAAAATGTAAATGTTCAGCCCATCTGAAATACAGATTTTCATCTTCAGTAGAACATTAAAACTGATTTTTAATTAAAACCGTGGTCCTTGTTTACTCATAAAATGCAGGTCAACGGCTTTTCAGTTTGTTTCACAAGATTTCAATGTTCTTTTTAGGTGTCACAGTGATTCATTTTGTTTTGCTTGTTTATTTATTGATTTATTTTTTAGCATATAATGCCAGTAGCCACTCACTTGTGTTTTGGCAATCACTATTTTGCCTCACACTGGTGAGTGGGCTTGACAAACCACTTGTAGAAAACACACTTTTTCATCTCTCTGAAACTAAGTTTTGGGGGGTGTACTGGCCATTTAAGAGTTCATCAGAAGTCAGTCTAGAGTTCTGAATCCATCATGATCAGTTTTATCATGTATGTGTTTACCTCTGTGGGAACAGGTTTGCAGTATCCGGCTCCAAACATCAGATTCTCCACTGACATGGCAGAGGGCGGAGCCTCGCTCTCTGGAGATCCCTTGCCAAGCCACACCCCTTTACCACTGCGTGCAAAACTGCACAGAGACAAACGACAGAAGGTCAGTACCTAGAGTGATCATTGTGTGCAGATGTTAGTCAATTAATATAATTATAAAATAATAAAATAATATAATATAGTTAGTGAGTTAATATAAGAGGGACCCGGGACTCTCAGCACAAATTATAACAATGACAAGTTCGTTATCCAGGCTACGTCTGAAAGCTTAGACGGGTCACTTGTTGACTTGTTTATTATTATGAGAATCATTATTATTGATTGAGTACCAATAATAATTGATCATATTAGAGCAGCAAGTCTTCATATTATAATGGTTTCAGAAGTCATCACTGACTAGAGGAATGATGGTAAAAATTCAGCTTTACATCACAGAAATAAAATACATTTTAAACTACATTCAATAAGAAAATCGTTGTTTTAAATTGCAAAATTTAAATATTTCTCTATTTTATAGATATTATAGTATTTTTGAACAAATAAATGCAGTCTTGGTGAGAATAGGCTTATTTTATAAAACTAGGGATGGGCAAGGGTGACACGCTGGCTCAGTGGTTAGCACTGTCGCCTCACAGCAAGAAGTTCAAGCCCCGAATTTGGCATTTCTTTGTGGAGTTTGCATGTTCTGCCCGTGTTGGCGTGGGTTTCCTCCGGGTGCTCCGGTTTCCCCCACAGTCCAAAGACAAGTGCTGTAGGTTAATTGGGTAAGCTAAATTGTCCGTAGTGTATGTGTGTATGTCCTGGTCCTCCAGGTGGGGGGTTGAGCATTGGGCTAACAACCCACCTCATATAAACTAGATGTTACGAAACACCAAAATATGGTGTGGCTAAATATCAACTTCGATATGAATGGCCCTGTGAGTAAGTAAGTAAGTGACAAGCAAAGATTAATTGCAATTAATCACATACAAAATAATTTTTCTTGTGTGTGTGTGTGTGTATATAAATTTGCATATAAAATAATGCACAGTAATTTACATATATATTTAAAAATTTTTATAATTTATATCATATACACACATACATTTTATATCTAAATATAAATACTGGGGTTTTTTTTTCAATAAAGATGCATTAATGTAAGGATTTATATATAAATAATTTAATAAACCCAGCACCCACAAACATATTATGTAAATACAAACCTTTATTTTGGATGCGATTAATCCCCAGCACTATTAAAAAAAACTGATTTCAAACCCTTGACCGGTAGCGTAGGTGAATATTAAACTACCACAATAACAAACGTGTTGCTAGAAATAGAATAGAAATTACAAAATACTGGTCAAAATGTACATTTACACACAAAATGGTGTGCCTTGATGCCTTTCTGCCTTCAAATGCGACATTTCAGCTCTTCAGAGTCTCTGATAATCATTTCTGCAACACATCTGACAGAAAAACAAGGCCTGCTGCTTCAAATGATCCCCACGTAAAACCCTAAACATCCCCAAATATCTGGTTCCTTTCTGAATGTCTAATATTTGCATTCTCTGAAACCCATTACACACGACAGCTGACAAACACACACTTTGAGAAGAGTTCAGAGAAAGGTCTAGCACAGATCCACAGCACTGAACATACATCACATCCTGCCAGAAACACCACCTACAAAACACCAGATGCAGATCCAACAAACTATTCACAGTTAAATTAGAAGAGTTGGACTGTTTTTTTGTGCTAATGCAGCAAGCAGATTGTTGCTGTATAATACAATTCACTATGTACTTGCCTTATACCCCTAATGATTCAATTCAATTCAATTCAATTAAAAACATCTGCCTTATAGCCCTAACGGATGACCTAAATTAAATTCCATTAAAACTGAATTAGATTAAAATGTAAATAAATGGGACTTGCCTTATACAACCAGTGATTAAGCTTCTTAATTAAATAGAAAATTAAATTAAATGACTTACCTGATAGATCTAATGATGAGTAAAGTATGTAAATGAGTTAAAATTAAATTACATAAATGACAATAAATATAATTTAAAACAAATCACACCTGTGATGCTAAAAGTGTTTAAAATAATTCAAATAAAGTGTAAAATTACTTGCCCTACACACCTAATAATGAATGCCTCACAGTTACATTTAAATTTGAATATAATTTAATAACATTAATATTTTATAAATAATGCTGCCATAAACACCTAATGGTGTGTTAAATTCCAATTAAAACAAAATACTCCAAACTTAACATATACCCAGAATGCTTTATTTTATTTTATTTTATTCATTATTTTATTTCATTTCCCAATTAAAATAAATATCATTTAAAAGTAACCATACCTATAATGCTGAAAGTATTTTAAATAATTTAAATAAAGTAAAATTAATACTTGCCCTATACACCTAACAATGAATGTCTCGCAGCTACATTTAAATTTAAATATAATATAATAACATTAATATTTTATAAATAATGCTGTCATAAACACCTATTGTTGTGTTAAATAACAGTTAAAATAGAAGAATCTAAAGTTACCTTATACCCAGAATGCTTATTTTATTTTATTTCTTATTTAATATTTTATTTATTTTATTTCTTATTTTATGTTATTTCTTATTTTATTTCTTATTTTATTTATTTCTTATTTTATTTTATTTTCCAATTAAAATGAATATCATTTAAAACTAACCATACCTATGCTGCTGAAAGTATTTAAAATAATTTAAATAAAGTTTAAAATTAATATTTACCCTTCTACCTAATAATGAATGTCTTACAGTTGAATTTAAATTATAATTAAATTTAATCAAATTAAAAATGAATAATAATACAACCTTACACACATAGTGATGTAGTCAATTAAATAAATGAAATGAAATTAAAATAAAATTAATGTTGTCATCGTGTATGAATGCAATAATAATAATAATAATTATTATTATTATTATTGAGAGAACAGTTTAATATGTATATGTTTAAGGAAGTATCAGTACCATCTCTAAAGACCTGGAAATTGTCTTTTAAATGATGGCTTTACAATTAAAAATCTGCATCTGGGACAAGACCAAAAAAATCTAAATTATATGTAAAGACTAATAATAATAGAATAATAAAAAGATATAAAAATTATTAGAATAAGAAAAACTTGGTAAAATGCTGTAACTGGTGCTCTGACACTAGTGATTGGCTGAGAGCTGGTGGGCAGGGCTTAGAGATCACCTGATCAGCGGTTGGTGCAGAGCCACCAGGGAGGCATGGATGGATACGGAGATGACGGACAGGTGGAAATAGTCAAACATGACGGGCAGGTGGTGATGCAGACCCTTCTGGGGGTGGAAATGCAAACCCAGAGTCCTGCTACTGATCACAGGCACTGAAGAGATGTCAGCCAACCTAAAACACACAATAACACACACTATTACACTGCCACAACTACACCTCCATTCACTTACATTCATATCTAATGTAACAACGTAACGTCTGACAGAAAAACAAGACCTGCTGTTCACACAATCCTCTCTTTAACAGATTTTGCAAAAGTAGCATGATGTGCCATACTGTAGCAGTCAGTGAAGATGCAGAAGGAAGATTTGAGATACTCACTGCTGTTCATTGTCAGTGAAGTGCAGATCTAGTTTGAGCTGAACGTCCACTTCACTCACAGCTTCCTCCACCTGAAAAACACATCACGCCATTCAATCAAAACTAAACTAAACAAAGCCAGATCTATTCTGTCGTGTTGATGATGCTTCAATGCTTCCAAAAAGATATATACAGACCAAACGCAAGACCCTAACCCTGTTCATAAATCGGTAATATCTGTCCAAGTGTAATTAAATGAAAATTGCATTGCATTGCATTGCCGTCACTTTCTGTTGGGCTAACGAAAGCAGTAGCCAATCAGAGTTTGGTGCTGTTAGAAGTTTTTCTTTTTACCTGTTAATAATCATTACTACAATATCAAGAGAAATAGATAATAACACTTATTTCTCCCATAATATGTCATAAGTTTCTGTTTTTTCAAATGTGTTATTTAGTCACAATTTATACAGTTTGTTGATATTGATAATATATTGCTGATAATGGAAGTATTCTGACTGAATTCAGTGGTAAAGTATAAAGCATTGTTTAATAATTTGTAATTAGGAATATATAGAGATTAAATAATATTGTTGAATTAATAGGATACTTTGGTGGATTATCATTATTATTTTTTTAATTATTATTATTGTTGTTGTTAATAATAATAATAGATTATTATTAATTATTATTAATAATATGATCATTAATAATAATAATAAACTACTACTATTATTAAACTAATATTATTATTATTGTTTAATATAATAATAATAATAAGTATCATTATCAGTATTCTTATTATTAATGGCAATGAATTAATAATAATAGTATTATTATTATTATCATTATTATTAGTATTATTATTAATAATAATAATTAACTAGCATTATTATTATTAATAATTACTACTATTATTAACTATTATAAACTATTATTATTATTTTATGCTAAATGAGTATTATTATTAGTATTATTATAAATAATAGTAATAAACTAGCATTATTATATTATTATTATATAAAATACTATTATTAGTATTATTTATAATTTCAATATTTCTTTAATGGTTTGTCTCATTTTTATTTGAGCTGCTCTCGCCTGCCTCACCTATGCAGAATCTTAATGCGATCACGTGTCAGTAAACACAACTTTTACTGTACTGTATGTGCTCTCACACGTGAACACATAATATTTTATGTTTTTTTTTTCTCCCCCATAAGGAATCCTTGAAATGAAAACCAGATTTTGGCATGTGCTGCTCGTTTAGAGACAGAACACACAATAATGTGATTTGACTCCAGAGGTTTTGGCCGCTTCTGAGAAAACAAACAGGGGCCGCTCCGATTATTGATACGTGAATTAATTAAAGTCACACTCTGGGGAAATGGAAAGCTATTTTTAGCTCCTTATCGGAGAGGGAGAGACGGAGGGAGAGATGGAGAGCGGCTGCAGATAAACCGCTTCAAGGTTAATAAGAAAGATGGCCACAGGAATCTGATAAGACACTCTCTCCACCCATAATTCCCTGCTTCTCTGTGTCTCGCTGACCCGCTCCACATAGTTCATAACGATTGAAATGAGCTGAGGGATCAACAGGGTACAGCTGACCATAACAATTTTTAATGCAATGTAGTGTGGAAATATAATACAGTGCTGTGAAAAAGTAAGTACCCCCCATGTAGGTTACGTATATATCATGTAGGTAAGTATATTAAACTACCTGCGTGCACGTGTGCAATGCTTAAAATAAACATTGACATCAGTAAAATATTACACTTATTCACTTAGTAGCGAGGCAACATGGTTTGATAGCCTATATTAAAATAACTTGAACTAAACTAGAAAGAAAAATTATATATAAATGTGTGTATGTATGTATATATTTATACAACAGTTCTGTCTGGTTCTTGAATCTGATTGGCTGATAGCCGTGTGCGATATTCTGCCAGTAACAGCACTCGTCCAGCCTCTTCACCCTTCACCCTTGTGTATTACTCTGCCCACATACAGCAACAAGCAAAGGACACTCTACAGTTTGACAAATATTGCTGCTGTTGGGCAACATAATGTACTTTTGAGGCTTTTTTTAGTGGAGAATGTAGTTGTGTAGATTGCAACTATGCAGTTTATTTATAAGGATAGTGCCTATTTTAAAATATTTATCATTTTTGAGAGACAACGCGTCGGCGGCCATTAGCCTGTCTTTGTCATCGGTTGACGATGTTCATCCACAAGATGGCGACAGAGACCACATAATAAGCCCTAAGAGAAAAACAGCGTAATTTCAAACACACAGCTGATCAAATCATAAATGACTTTCTAAGTCGATCTCTCTCTTTTGTATGCTGTAGTGCTGTATTTATACCATAGTAATATTGTGATCTCCCGATTGCAACAGAGAAATACTGGGAAATCTCTGTAGACTGATGGCTTTTCATTCTATTCAGCCTTATAATCTTAAAATGTGAGCAAAATCACCTGTTTTGTTTTCACTTCAGACATTACGCTAGAGAATCATTCAAATACTAGCTCTAAAATGATATTAGTGAATGAGCAACAGTTTCTGCTGTTCTGACGTCAGCTGCAGATGTGATCTATATATGATGTATATATGTGATGTGTATATATATGAAACACACAGACAAACAATTCAGTTGTAAAAAAAATATTAAAATTAAAACAATTAATTTGAACAAAAAAATGTAATAGTAATTCAGTGAAGTGTATTAATTACATGGGTTGTATCTACTCTTATAGGACTGACGTTTCATTAATGTTAATAGATAAAGGCAATATAATAAAAAAAACTAATTGTGTGAACAAATATAAACATTTATCATGTGGAAAATCTAAGGTTTACATTTTTGGGATTAATTAAATTTTCTCCTATTTTTAGAAGTTATTCATTGTTCAGCAAGGATGCATCAAATTGGCAATAAATTTATATTACAAAATATTTCAAATAAATGTTTTTTAACTGTAGTTAAAGTATAATAAAGCTGTTCTAAATGACAACAATAATGATAATAAATATTTCTTGAGCAACAGATCAGAATCATTTCTGAATGGTCATGTGACACTGAATACTGGAAATTAAACTGTTATTTGGTGACACATAATAATAATAATTAAGTCCAATAGTAATATTATTTAATGTTAACTAACAATGAACAATTCGTTTGTTACAATATACACAAATTATTCTTAACGTTATTAAAGTTCCCGGTGTACTTCAAAGGAATTGGAAAAAAAAACTGAAATGACGTTATTTCGAACAAAATTGAGCCAAAACAAAGTTCTTTTTGAATTCGTTTTGGCAGTTCCAAACCGCTCACCAAAGCGAACTTTTGGGGGGGACTTCATTTTGACACCAAAACCCCTTTGAGCTACCATTGGTCCGTTGTGTTTATGCAATCAGTGGGTGTGTTCTGGAACTCCGCCTTTTTTTTCCTTTTTTTTTTTTGAAGGAAGATCTTGCCTGCTGTCGATTTACGTCAACAATATCAAAGTAACATGTTTGCATTATCCCCTCCTCCCCAAGAAATAAGAACACTCTGAAATAAGCGTTTCTTTTCAGAACATGTCACACCCATTTCAGACATAGAATACATACATAAAAAACACAATCAAAACAGGCTTGGCCAGCTGACCAATCAGAGCAGAGTTGGCTTATGGAACGGAGGAGCTTACAGACCTTAAAGGGACAGTTCCTCCAAAACTGAACAATCTGTCATCATTTACTCACCCTTCACTTGTCACAAATTCTATTTGACCTTTGTCTTTCTGTTAAACACAAAATAAGTTATTTTGAAAAATGTTGGAAACCTGTAACCATTCCACAGCGTTCCATAGTGTTTGCTTTTCCTACTATGGAAGTCAATGGTTACCGGTTTCGAACATTTTTCAAAATATCTTCTTTTGTGTTCAGAATGGAGAGTACATTTAAATTGTTGGGTGAAGTATCCTTTTAAGCACTGAAGTTGTTCGAACAAAGTATCCAAGGCATTTCAAAATGATCTTAATATTAAGTGCAGATTCTGAGAAAGTTACAATCTTTTACCGACAGGTGGTTAAAAGAATAAGATAACTGCATTAGTTAGTATAAGAGATGATTGTGGGTGGGCTTGTAATACATTGTATGTATAAATGATTGTTTTAATGGAATTGTTTTTATATTAGGATGTATTTATACTTGGATTAGGATGGTTTTTAATGTTGTATGTTATATAGTCTTTGTGGGTGTTTATGTACAGCAATCCTCTTTTTTCCAAAACAAATTTCTCCTAAGGGAGACAATAAATCCTACTTGCATTCAAACCCATTGTATAGGGGACTCCACCATAATATTAGGACACTTATAGTGTGACCTGCTCTTTAAAATTGTAATACTCAAACTATCTATATTACAGATTTTGTTGGATTTGAACCTATAACCTTCCTTGCCGATTCTTGAACCGCTACACTATGTATCCCTTTCAGGTGTGTGTGTTTGGGTGTGTTTTCTCTCACCCTCTCTCCGTCCAGCAGCAGGTGCAGTCTGAAGTTAATGTGGTCCTCCAGCGTCACCTCTTCATTCCTGTAGAGGATCTGAAAGATGCGGCTGAAAACCCCTCCATCATGAACGCCCGCGCTGCTGAAACTGCACTCACCTGAAACACAGAAATCAGGTAGTTCAGTTTATCTGTTCACATGTAGAGAGAGAGATTCATCAAAGCATGTTCAACAGAACGAGAGACAGAGTTGTGCTTCATTCATATTCAGTATGTTGTGCTCTGATGCTGTTTTTCTGTCTGCGTCTGCATGGCAGGACTGTGATTTGGTGTGTTTGAGGCTATGAAGTCTTTTAGAAATGGAGAAAGCATGAAATGAGAACACTGTCAGAGAGCGGAGCCTGTGGGAATATGATTATTTTCTACATCTCAATTGCAAATCCATTGACGGCACATGGAGAACAAGTGGAGGCTGTGGATTGAAGGAAAACCCAGCATTCAATGTTACAATGTTGTGTATTTAATTTTTAAATGTATTATTTTTACATATAAAATATTTATTTAAAAAATAATGATAATGATTCAGTTTTATCTAATTTAGTGTAGTTAAAGGGTTAATTCATGCACAAATTTAATTAAATACTCAGTCATGTCGTTTTAAGACCTTCATTCTTCTTCGAAACAAAAGCTAAGACATTTTTAGTGCTTAATCGCAATTAATTGCAGCCAAAATAAAAGTTTGCTTGACAATATGTGTGTGTACTTTATGTATACAGTATATAAATACACACTTGCATGCATATATTGGAGAAAATGTTTGTTTATATTTAGATATAAAATATATGTGTATGATACACATTAAATGTAAATGTCAATATTTATGGAACAAAATTGTTTTGTATAGATTTGTTTCTATCACATATACATAATAAATATATATATATAATACACATGCATATATTATGTCAAAACAAACATTTAATTTGGATGTGATTAATCTTTGCCCAGCACTAGATATTTTAGATGAAATATAATAGGAATCCCTATAGACAAAAACAATCCTGAGTTGTACAAAGTCTAAAAAAGGAACCAAAAACATTGATTTCTGTGGTTCAACTGTAATTATACGAAGCTCCAAGAATACTTTTGTGCAGAAAAAAAGTAAAACCAAATGTTTTTGGTTCCAAACTAGGGTTTGACAAGTAAGACAACACAATTACTACAGCCAAAACAAAGCTTAAAACAATACATCATATTACCTGTAGTAAACGGACACCCTGATCTGACACAGAAGACAAGACAAAAGGTGAACAGAGTCGTTTTTATAGTTTTTTTGTCACACAAAAGTGTTCTTGGAGCTTTGTATGATTACAGTTGAACCACTGAAGTCACACGGAATGTTTTGCCAATGATTTTGGTTCCTTTTCTGGACTTTGAGCGGAACCATTGCTGTCTATGGAGAATGAGAGAGCTCCAGGATTTCATCTAAAACATTTTCCTTGGTGTTTCGAAGATGAACGAAGGTCTCAGGAGGATTGGAATGACATGAGGGTGAGTTATTAATAAAACAATTGTCATTTTTGGGTGAACTAACCCTTTAAGTTACGTTAAAAAAATTATATTATTTAAAATAATACATTCAGTGAGAGCTTAAAATGTACATCAAATGCTGGAGGCATCCTAAATAATAACGAAATGGTAACAGGGGAATGTTAGTCTGCTATTATTACTATTTTGCGCTTCATACAGTCACTATTATTTATTAAACCCTGTCCTAGCAACACTCGACGCGATAAAAGATACAAATCTTTCCCATGTTAAAAGTAGTTTTTGTCCTATAACCATCAGCAACTTGTGAAATTTCAATTTTAGAAATGATTTCGAATTCCGGGACTTCGCAACAGAACACCAGCATAAACTACTATGATAATGATCACCTCAGGTACTAATTATGGGCTTTATTCAATAACACTTTATTTTGATGGTCCATTTGAGCATTAGTAGACTGTCTGCTTAATATCTGCTGATACTGCTCCGTCAACAGACATTTAACTGACTATTAGAAACTTTGCACGTGAACTTACACTGACCCTAACCCCAACCTAACAGTCTACTTATAATCTAATGAGAATTAGTTGGCATGTAGATGCAATGTAACTTAAATTCAACAAACGGACCATCAAAATAAAGTGTGACCCTTTATTCAGTGTTAAATGCTCCCAGTGTGAGTTTAAATACCATCTTATGTGACATTTATTGCCATACTACTGAAAGCAGCAGCAGATAGTTGACCTCAGATCTTGAAAATAAAATAGCTAGCAGACGGTTTGAAAATAAAAGTGATTCAGCGCAAACCAACAACATCAGTCACTCAGTAGCCTATTTATAATATTAAAGAGGTTTAGTATGTATTAATTAGATTAAAGCCTTTAGCATTTCGTTGGGAGTGCAGTGGCTGGTATTTAAATGTTTCTGTCATGTCGTGTCACTTTTGGTGCAGACAGACAAATTGCTTGTCATTGGTTAGTGTTAGACTACATCTGAAATACAGCCAGGCCACGTTACATATATTTATGGAATGTTTGGTTTGTGATAATATACTGTAAAACAACTACAAGTTATTGCAGTGAAAAATACACATACATTTTTTTTAATAATGTGTCAGTCAGTGTTTTCTTGGTAGTGTAAATGATGTCAAATATTTGAATTAAATTTCAGTTCTAGCAGACGCATCTGAGGAGACTTTTGAAAGCAACATGAGAGCAACAAAAACATTTTTGTTAGTTTTTTTTTTTACTAATCTGACACTAAATCATCTTCAATGCAGGCCGTGAGCATCAGACGCAGCGCTGTAGTGTGTGACGGAGGACAGCAGCACAGCAGGGTTTCTTTACAAGATGATAGTGTGTGTCAGAGAGGAGCTGTGAGGGTCTCTGTAAAGATAGACTCCTGCAGCGGATCACACTTTCTGGATCTTTCTTCCTCTCTGCAGAAACAGTTGATGCTCCAGAGACCCGCAGACACTTGTGTGTGTGCGTGCGTGCACGCGTGTGTGTGTGCGTGCGTGTGCGTGCGTGTGTGTGCCTGTGCGTGTGTGTGTGTGTGTGTGTGTGTGTGTGTGTGTGTGTGTGTCAGAAACGGAGAGGAACATGATGGATCAGGTCAGTGTGTTTCAAGCCTCCTGACAGCAGTATGAAACGTACAGCACTGCATTGCAGCATATTGTATTGTCTATAATATACTTTTAAAGGGGTAGTTCACTCAAAAATGAAAACTTTCTCACCATTTTCCATCCAAAAAATACTATGAAAATCAATTTCTGTTTTTTCCAACATTCTTTAATATATCTTTTGTGTTCAGCAGAAGAAAGAAACTCAAACGGGAAATGTAAATGATGACAGAATTTTTGGGTGAACTATCTCTTTAAAGGGACAGTTTGCCCAAAATCTACACTTTGAGAAGGCTGAAGGCTGATCAGAAGGCTGTATCAGAAAGCCTTTATTGTCGTTATATAGCAAAGCTATATGAAATTTGGGAGCAATGTTGCTTTGGAGTTTGGGAGTGTATTTAGGAAATGTAAAAAAATAAATAAATAATAATAATATTAATAATAATAAAGTGTCACTGTGGGAATTCCCCTTGTTACAGTCTATAGCTCATATAAAATGGACTTCCTTATTTGCAATCTTACGGCAACTGTTAAATTTTATTAATAATTCGTATTAATTTAAACAAACTCATTTCTACATTTATGTCAACACATGTATGCATAGCTACAGTATATCATACATACACTCACAGGCCACATGTGTCCAACTGCTTGTTAACGCAAATTTCTAATCAGCCAATCACATGGCAGCAACTCAATGCATTTAGGCATGTAGACATGGTCAAGATGATCTGCTGCAGTTCAAACTGAGCATCAGAATGGGGAAGAAAGGTGATTTAAGTGACTTTGAACGTGGCATGGTTGTTGGTGCCAGACGGGCTGGTCTGAGTATTTCAGAAACTGCTGATCTACCGGGATTTTCACACACAACCATCACTAGGGCTTACAGAGAATGGTCCGAAAAAGAGAAAATATCCAGTGAGCGGCAGTTCTGTGGGCGCAAATGCCTTGTTGATGCCAGAGGTCAGAGG
This sequence comes from Danio jaintianensis, assembly GCA_903798115.1. Classification (NCBI taxonomy): domain Eukaryota; kingdom Metazoa; phylum Chordata; class Actinopteri; order Cypriniformes; family Danionidae; genus Danio; species Danio jaintianensis. Next base: position 3,535,388 of record CAIGQV010018201.1, on the reverse strand, counting down.
GAACGGCCAGACTGGTTCCAGCTGATAGAAAGGCAACAGTAACTCAAATAACCACTCGTTACAACCGAGGTATGCAAAAGAGTATCTTCTGAACGCACAACACGTCCAACCTTGAGGCGGATGGGCTACAGCAGCAGAAGACCACACCGGGTGTCACTCCTGTCAGCTAAGAACAGGAAACTGAAACTACAATTCGCACAGACTCACCAAAATTGGACAATAGAAGATTGGAAAAACGTTGCCTGGTCTGATGAGTCTCGATTTCTGCTGCGACATTCGGATGGTAGGGTCAGAATTTGGCGTGAACACCATGAAAGCATGGATCCTAATATTCCTAAGAAAATATCTAAGCTAATGCTCAGAAGAAAGGCTGCTTTTTGTATGTGCTTTTTGTATCTTGTGTGCGCTTTGTGTCTCCATTTTTCAGAATTTCTCCCTAGCTGAAGGAAGCCATACAAGTCTGCAGTGACACACCGGTGAGTTTTATTTTTATATTTGGAGGTGTGTGTTTCTAGAGCGGGCTGATTTTACTATGGTAATTCACAGTACGGCTCTGCAACCTGACATGATGTGCGGTCTGAATTAGCATTTTAGCTCATGTCTCAAGGGCTTTATGATTCACTCTTTTCATACCTACAATATTTGTTTCTGCTGTAAGGGAGGGGGGACATGTTTACTGCACAGGTTTTAATGACTGGCGGTAGGCAGCATTTTATTTTATTTTTGCCTTGTTTACATGCAGCAATGACAGTACTGTGGAGAAACGCCATGTTCTTAATACACACAAAAGATGTATAATCATTAAAGGGAGCCTATGATGCAAAATCCACTTTTGGAAGCTGTTTGGACAGGACTGTGTGCAGGTATAGTGCATCCACAGTCAAACTGGAGTGATATAAACACAACAAGTCTCGTTTTTTTATTTACCGACGTTAAAACAGGATCCAAATCCCAGTGATTTTGAGGCCCACCGCAACGTGACGTAGGATTGCTGTTTTCCGTGCCCACCGAATTGATTGACAGCCGCGTATTAACATGTCTCCATAGTAACAAGTATAAACATGCCACAGAACAGGATTTGCAAAGAAACTGGGATTGAAAGATCTGTTCCAACTCTCTGTGATCATCTGCACCTCACGAACGAGTTTTACCAGTTTAAAACATTTTTAAAACAGAGAATGCTTGTAATAAAGACAGTAAAAGTGCTATGTAATTCATAACCGCTGGAATCACTACAGCCACATAGTGTCAGTAAACGTGCACTCGTGTGTGAGCTGAAACTTTACAGACTCATTCTGGAGACACCAAATACTTTTCTTACTTCTTGTAAAAGGGGTAAAATAGGAGCGTTTTAAACCTCTTTAACATTATTAGAGGTATTTATGCAACTGAGTGACTGATGTTTGTTGAGTCACAGTCCTGAATTAAATTTTCAAACCATTTGCTAGTGATTTTAAGATCTGATGTAAACTATCTGCTTCTGCTTTTAGTATGGTAATAAATGTCCCAGTGGTATTCAAACTCACATTGGTAAAATTTAGCACTTGATAAAGCACATAATCAGTACCTGAGGTGATCTTCATTGCAGTTTATGCTGTTGTTCTACAGTGATGTTGCAAAAAATATAAAATTTCGTGTGATGGTTAGGATAAAAACTCCTTTTAACATGGAAAAGATTTCTTTTATTGTGTGTCGCAGCATCGTGTCGCGTGTATTTAAGAGCCAGAAACATCTTCGGCAGTTGTAAGCTGAGTTTGTACAATTTTTTTCTAGTTAGGAGAAAGCACAAAGACACTTTTAGACACAGCTGCCTGGATGACATTTTGAAACTGGAAATGAAATGGCTTTAGAGCCAGAATGGCTGCCAGATTCAAAATGGCTGCCGATGGCAATGAGTGTGTGAGTTTGATTCAGATGCTGCTGGCGTTCAGACAGACGAGCAGCGCCAGGACTCAATGTCAGACAGAGACCGCAAGCTACACACACACACTAATAAATCCTCAATAAAGACTGTAAGATAAGACAGTTTTTTTGTTTTCTAACCGGTATATGTCCTTCAGAAATGTTTATTTAGGATTTTTTTGAACATTGTCCAAGAAAATGACAAGAGACTTCAGGTAAAAATGAAAAAAAAAAGACTAATAGTATTTCCATACTACCCCAGTTGTATGGTTAAATATGAAAATGAGGCATTATGTAATATGTATAGGCTAATTAATTTCAGTGTTTATTTGCTGTTTGTAATACATTGAAGAGTCAGGTTCAAAAATCTTGTTTGTTTATTTAATTTTTTGTCATTGAGTCAAAGCTTTTTACAGACACATCAATTTGTTACTTTTTTTCGGTAAAATGGAATGTTGTATAATCAGGCAAATTATGTATGAAAGTAACTCCTTATAACTTTTGTAATATAGATATGAATAAAACTGTGAAATATGAATATAGATATGAAAAAAACTGTAGTTTATGGCTGAACGCTTGAGAAAACAAAACTCATTCTGCTAAACAACCTTTAAAATTCTGTATTGCAACTGAAACCTGCCGACACAAATTGACAAAGTGCAGCAAAATAAAAGGAAAGTGAATTTATTTTTATTTATTTTTTTACATTAGACAGAAAAAAGAAACAAAAATCCTCTGTTCTGACGTGCATGAAAAGCTGTTGCCTGCAGTGTCTCGCCTTAAACAGGTGTCATAACAGCAGTGTGTACACTTATAATTGTGTGTGTGTGTGTGCAGGTAACCAGTGTGATTGTGTGACCAAAGAAGCCGCCGGTGTTGTGAAAACAGACTATATTTTCACCTGACACAATGTGACCTGTGGAAACACGACGCTTGTGTCCCTGACTGCCTTAAGATGTCATAAAACTAAACTAAAACCAGTTTGGAGCTCTGAGTGTGTGTTGAGAATGAAGTTACTCACTAAGAGCATGACAGGTCAATTACATTGAGTGTGTTTGTTTGTGTGTGGGTTTTAAGTCAGAGAAAACCAGAGGAAAACGTCTTTAATGATGCAGAAGTAATATTACAACAGACAATATAAACCATTATATGTTTAATGTGTAAAAATAATCCGGAAGAGGCCATTTATTACATTGATTTTACTATTCTGCTCTCAATAAATTGTTGCACAATATATTACAAACAGCAAATAACACTTAAATGTGGGATTTCAACATAGTTTTTTGTAAAACATGCTCTAGAATTTTTGTTTTATATGTGATGCACATTATACAGTAATGGTAGTAAACAAAAGAAATTACTAGTGTTGTCAAACGATTAATCGCATCCAAAATAAAAGTCTGTATTTGCATAATGTGAGTATACTCACTGTGTATAAATAAATAAAACATACATACAATACTTAAAAATACTAAACAGAAATATTTACATATATATTTTTCCTACTAGATATAAATATTTATTTTATAAATAAAAAATTTTCAAATATATAAATGTAAGTGTGTGCATGTGTGTGTGTGTATATATATATATATATATATATATATATATATATATTATACAAAATACATATGCACAGTACACATATAATTTATGTAAATACTTTTATTTTCTATTATGTATTTTTACATAATTTTATTATGTTAAAAGCTTTTATTTTGAATGCGATTAATTACAATGAATCTTTTCACTGCTCTAGTAATTACATACAATTTTGCTATTATAATAATAATTTTTAAGTAGTGTCATGTTGTTTGTAGTTACAGAGTTGTTGTTTTTTTTAAATGGATCTGTCCAACTCTTGAAGCTTTTTACAGTAAGATGTAAATACTCTGTATTACTCTGTAAAAACTCTCTCTCTCTGTCCTCTATAGGCTGTATTTTGTCTCAGAAAACTTCCTGTGTGTCTGAGTGGTTTATTCAGCACATTTATTTTTAACAGCAAGACTAGAAACTGTGAGGGAATCTCCCAAAAACTGTGGGAAAAGAGCCTTTGACTGAAACACTGGAGCAAACTCCTTTAAACAAGGTAAACTAAAAATGTGTTAAAAAAGATTAACTAAAAATGTATAACTACTGTAAAATGATCAGAGTCCTTATAACAAATGCATTCAGCATAACAGTGAGAACAATGTGGATGTTATTGTCTCTAAAAATATTCAGGAGGGGAATTAGTGTTTAGAAGAGCTGCTTTAATGGTCTTTAAAGGACCATTAAAGGGATCCACACAATCCCTTCGTCTTCTCTCAATGCAAATCGATTAAGTTAACTAGATGTTGTTGTTTTTTTTTTTTTACAATTTTAAGTTGATTAAACATAAAATAATTAAATTGTCCCTAAAAATAACTCAAGAACTGTGTTGTTTCAACTCATTTTAAATAAGTAGTTCGAAAAATATTTTTGAGTGTACCACTACTAGTACAATGTTAAGCCAAAAAAAAAATCACATTTTCTAACATGATGCTTTATACATCAAGATGCACTTGATTCAACACAGAAACGAAGTAAACAGTAGTTTCTTACCTGTGTATCCAGGTGTTGTAGCAGTGATTCTGTGAGGAACCCGAGGAGAAACACGCAGACCAGCCCTCACCTGATAGAAGCTGCAAATGAAGACAGTTATTCAGTTATTACAGGTATTACATGTTTGTTTGTTTTTTGTTGTTGTTGTTGTTTTGCAGATTACAAATAGCAAAAATAACCTTAATTACACCTTTTTGTGTAAAGAGATATACTTCACCAGAAATGTGCAAGTTTGCAGTTTGCAAAAGACATATTCGGGCTTGCAGTGAAAGTCTTTGGTAACCAAAATAATAATTGTGTGTCCCATAAAAGAAAGAAAAGTGATATTGGTTTGAAACAACATCAGGAAATGATGACAACATTGTGTTTTTTGGGGGAGCAATCCCTTTATTTATTTAGTTGTAAGTAATTTTTGTGAAAAGACTGAAAAACTATGAATTAATGAAAATACTGTAAATATATATTAATATTTTTACTTCCAGTATGTGGTGGTGGATGTCCGAGAAAGCCATTCATTCATTTGATTGCTTTAAAAGGCTAATTCATTTGGGAATGTAGTGAATTACTACTGTATGAATAAATCATTGAATCATTGGTTCACCTGATTCATTCAGAATGCAGATTCATTCAAAAAAGAAATACCACTGTGTGTTGATCATAGATGATTCTGCTGAAGCTTTATAGGTAATGTTTTACTTGGCAAAATGTAAGAAACATATAATGCTGTGCCTAAATTATAGCAACTTAAAATATAGCAAATATAGTTCTTCAGCAACCCTCTGCCCTTCCTTAGTGTAAATTAATATTAGCTGCTTCAGTCCAACATCTACATTATCAGGATGATGAAGATGAAACCAGGGTGGACATTTCAGCAAGACAATGATCCAAAACACAGCCAAAGAAACTCTCAAATGCTTTCAGAGAAAGAAAATCAAGCTGTAGAATGGCCCAGCCAATCACCTGACTTGAATCCAATAGAAAACACAAAATAAAGATCAGATTTGATAGACGAGACCCACAGAACATTCAAGAATTGTACACTCTGTTGAAGTCTGTGAAAAAAATCACACCTGAACAATTCATGTGACTTCATTCTCCATATGAGAGGCGTCTTTAAGCTGTCAGTAGTATGTACTTTCTCCTCGTGTCATTCCATTGTTATTACACAACTAATTTTTCAGATTTGTTTTGTTCTGTTTACTTTTATGTTTGTATTGTTTGGGTTTTTACCAAAATCTGGTTCAATTCAATGTCAACAGCCCCTTTAGAAATATTATTCCCAGGAAAAAGCACAACGTGTTCAATACTTATTTTCCCCGCTGTATATATCTCTACAAAGTCCTCTACAAATGTACCTAACTATACAAACCACTAATTATACATATACTATGAATACTTAAACTATACAAATAACCTAAGACAGACTATACAAGTACTTTTACATTGTAAAACATTTTACATTACAATATTGTGGGAGATATTGTGCAAAAGAAGTATTTTAAGGTTGAAGAAAACAAGGGCAACATGATTTGTGGTACATTCACAAGTAAACATAGTTTTTTTTTTATTGAGTCCTTGTAAGATGGAGTTTGAGTAAAGTGTCCGGTGCATATAGAGAGAAGAGTGTTTCCACAGGTGGTTTGTCAAGCCCACTCACCTGTGTGAAGCTCACTTCAGAAGTGCACATTGTTCTTTGTTTTTTTTTCCCTAAAGATATGGAGTGATTGTAAGAAAGTGTCTGTTGCAAATGTGCAAACTGGTACAAGTGTCGGTTAAAGTAAAGAATGAAGAAAATGCATGTTCTGATACTGAGCAAACCGAAATAAGCATCCGCTGATCTGGCCTGTGTGAGATCTTATGCACTCAATCTCTATTACATCATGAATGCTGATGCTGAATTAATGTGAGTGCTTATACGGAATGTTCAGTCACAGGCTCCGTCAGGGATTGTACAGGGGTCACCTTGGCCAGTGAAGTGACTGCGGGTGCATGTTAAATGTTGAAGCACATCACAGATCACACTGATGCTCAATCCCTAGGGATCCTGGCCCAAAGACTGGTCATTACTGTACTGCAGCAGAACATATACTGTACTCTACTGCAGTGTTTCCCAACCCTGTTCCCGAAGGCACACCAACAGTACACATTTTCAGCCTCTTCCTATTCAAACACACCTGAATCAACTCAACAGAACATTAGAAGAGACTCCAAAACCTGAAATGAAATGGTTCAGATAAGGGAGACATTCAAAATATGTGCTGTTGGTGTGCCTCCAGGAACAGGGTTGGGAAACTACTGTATGTTGACAGTACATGAACATAAATGTCACACAACTGTAGTTCACAGTAGAATGTCAACAGAACATGTGCACATCTGCCAACATGCTGCAACAAAATGCATGGTATGCACAATATAGCATGCTATGCTAAAGTGTCTATAGCATATAAAACATGTTAACATTACAGCTAAAGATACAACATGTATGAAATATATATGATATATACGTAGCTAGGCTAAAATGTCTGTTAAAACACATCTAAGAATACCACAGTCTACTTCATGTCAATAACACATTAGCCTACCATATACATTATGCTGTTGCAGACGTTGCTAAAGTGTTTAGTACGAGCTAAAGCACATTTACCAGCATATCACAATCTACAATGTCTGAAATACGTGATTGTGATAAAATGTTTTTTAGTACAGTATATGCTAAAGAAAATTTACAGCGTATTAGCTATATCGCCTGAAATACATGTTTCTAGTACA
>CAIGQV010018201.1:3434867-3455502 GCA_903798115.1 Danio jaintianensis | reverse complement strand
AATCAGAACATCAAAGCAAACATGCAGCAACCATCAAAACAACCTAGTAACCACCTAGCAGCCAGTAATCATCTTAGCAACCAGTTAGTGATGTCACATTGCAAAACACAGCAACACCTATACAAACCACCAAGAACAACCAACCACCTAACAACTGACTAAAGCAATCAGTCATCCTAGCAACCACTTCGTTCATCATAGCAACACCTCTGTAACAACCAAGAACAACCTAGCAACCACAAAACAACCTACTGCAACTGCTTATCACCTTAGAAACCAATCAGAACATCAAAGCAAACATGCAGCAACCATCGAAACAACCTAGCAACCACCTAACAACCACACATCAACTTAGCAACCACCCAGGGTATCAGCAAACGCACATCAGCATATTTTATTTCTGTAATTAATTACACAAGAAGCATGTGGTTAATCACTAAGCAGGGGGGTGTACAAATATTAAATATAGTAAAAAATTTTATGATATAAAATTAAAGTAACTATATAAAAATGTAAATAAACAAGGCATTCCTGTGGATGTTTCTGAAGTTATGTTTACTTGTTTTACACAGACTAAAAGTGCTCTCCAGAGTAGATCTACACTATTTTACTTGCAGAAGAATGTCTCTTTGGCCAAACACCAACTACTTTTCTAATGAATGAGTGTGTTTTTAAATTGAATCTCTCTGCCAGGGACATCGTGGGCTTTCTGGTGTGGACGGAGTGCCAGGCATCCAAGGTGAAAAGGTAAAAGTTCTTCATAACGTTCTTGAAAACGACAGAAACCACGAAGCAGTGACACACAAACACTCTCGAGCTTTTAGTCAACAAACACATTCATCATTTTCAACATTTTTCTTTATTAACAGGGAGATCGAGGGGCCGCTGGAGAGCCAGGTCCTGCTGGACACCCAGGAGATGATGTATGAAAACATATTTGTTCGCTGTTTGTAGACTAAAACAAATATTCGCATGTTTTTTAGCCCCTAATTGAGTCTATTTATTTACTGTGGCAGTTTTTATATTAATTTTCGCAATTTTATTGAAAAATATGCATATTTTTGCTGTTTTATAGTTTGTAAATTAATATTTTCTGTCTTTAGTAGATATATTATATCTTGCTTTGTTTACCAAACAAGTTGATCTAACCTAATTCGCATTGTAAACTTTAAATACAACTTAATAGTCATTATTTTTATTTAATGTTGTACGCTTTTAGCTACTATACTCTCAAAATAATTCGCATAAATTCACCATTTTTTTTTTTTTTTTACAAAATTCTGCGCAGAAATAGCATAAAATATGTCTGCAGATTTTATTGGCAACCACTAGAATGCCTCTTTTACACAATATTGTACAATTTGTACTCCAACTTCCTGCAGGGTCAGCGAGGGCCAATAGGATTCACTGGACCCCATGGTGATAAAGGAGATCGGGTAAGACGTATACAGTATCTTCACGAGAAAGCGCTTGCAGAGCAATATTCTCCAGCCTGATTAACGCAAGTCATAATTACAGTAGTTAAAGCTCAATATGACTAATCAAATAATGTCTGCAGTGCTTACACACATTAAAACTGCTGTGAGAGTATAATGTACGCAGAACAAAAGGAAGTGTGGCGATTATATTCAAGGCATGTGTGATAAAAAAACAAACACTCCATAGCAAATTTGAAGTATTAGCTTGTCTGTTTTATATCTGCAGGGTCCTCCTGGATTCAATGGCATCCCAGGACCCACCGGACCGCCTGGATCACCAGTACGTATGCAGTATTTGCTGTCATTTGTTTTTCAGTTAAATATGTATTTTCTTTTAGCGACAAAGTACAGAGGATTTATGATTTACTTCATTTAGTTGCTCATATGCTGTATATAGTGATTCATATATAGAATATAAAGAACAGTACAAATTCAAATTATTTTAGAAATAGTCGGTTCAAGTCAAGAGCATACAGTATGCAACATGACTACAAATAAAAGTCATTTTCAGCTTCAGTGAGCATGAAATTAAACATTGTACACTGTATAAAGCAAGTTGACAACTTAAAATTGTAAGGCAACTTGCTGCAGAGCTTTTTGAGTTGAATTACAACTTTAAGTTGAGTCAACTTTTTTTCTTAAAAGTGTACGAATTGTCTGGACTAGAGCTGTAATCGGGCCATAAAAGATAGGCCCGAGCCCGACAAGTACATTTTGATTGACAACTTTTTAAAAGCCCGAACCCGTTTACAGCCAGACATTATTCAAATGTGCACATGCACACAGCTCTTTTGCCTTTTTTCATGAATGAGTCGTTTATATGTTTTAACATTATTTATTCATAACAAACGTATAGGCCACTTAGAAGTTGGAACAAAGAAATAAAATAAGTCCTCTGTTACATCGTAACATCTCAGCACTCTAAATAGGCCAACACACCAATAAAAATAAGTCTTTCCTAACAAATAAAATTAAAATAAATTCTAAATTATGACGGGTATTTGGCAATAACAAAATTAAGATAAAGGCTCTGCGGGATTTGTTTAGCCACTTTGCTTCACAATCCGGCCTCAAGGCGACAGTCAAGCTGAATATTAAAAGAATAATGCCAACATTAGCCTGTATACTCTGACTACATTATGCATTTTTGATTTAATTAATATTTAGTTATAATTTGAAAATCCTACCAAGATTAGTCAACGTTTTTGTGGAGGAACATTATTGAATCCACTGTAGATGGCTTTAGTGCGGTCCTGCGCTCACTGAACACCCTCTCACTGCTGCTGCTACTGGCCGGGATGCATACCGATCTGGCTAATTTTGCAAGTTTTGGGTAGGATTGTTTGTTCATCCACCAGCCAAGAACATCCATTTCATTTTCCATGACAGTGGTTTCAATGTAGCGAGTGACCTCGTCATCTTCCCTGTCAGTTTGCTGTACATTTTCCCACTCTGCAAAATTCGCTCTTTTTGACTTCTCCGTCATCATTTGTTTCACCTTTGCAGGGATGGGTTTTAATGTTGTAACAAATGATTTGATTACTTTCTCACGCTAATCGAAATGCATCACATGACTGTTCATTTACTGTGCAAGCCCGAGCCCGGCCCGACCCCGTCTAAAATGATAGAAATTAAGCCCGAACCCGTCCGGTCCCGTCAGGTTCGGGGAAAGATCTTCAGCTCTAGTCTGGACAACCGATGTAATTTATAAGTATGTGAGTTCTATAAGCAAAGATGTTATGAATTAAAGAGTAAATGAATATTTCTGTCTTTACAGGGTGTTGAAGGCATCAGAGGGCGAGAGGGACATCCTGGGCCTAAAGGAGATGATGTGAGTTATTGCTGAGTTATTCAGGATCATGTGACTGAAGCCTAAAGTTTTTTTTTGTCTCCGAATTTTTCACGTATTTTAACTTTTTTCGGAATCGTTATAAAATTTTGTTTTTGTTGTCTTTTGGTGTGAGGCCCCTATTTATTGAAAATGTCCAAAAATTCCAACAAGTCATGAAGGGAAAACAATATTATTCATAATTTCACATAAAATGAATGGCACTTTATGAAGATAAGTGTCCAACAATGAAGATAAATCACTCTCACACTTCATTTTTGCTATGTCACACCATAGGATATTTATAAGGTACAGTTCAGTTAAAAAATAAAAACTCAAAGAATTGATTAATATCCGCTTTCAAACTACATAAACAATTTATTTTGTATTTTTTTACAGCCTATTTGTCAACTACCCATATTTATTTATTTATTTGTTACTTAGAAAAAAAGATGCATTAGATGTGTCCCAAATGGCAATCAACCATGTAGTGTATGAGTTTAGTGTCGTCCTAAATGGAATACTACCGTTTTTGGGGTTTTTTTGTTAGTTTTTTTATTAAATTGAAAAATTCGAACCGTTTCCCAGATGACGTTTAGCGATTACCAAATTTGTGAAATAAATGACCAAACTTGTCATGAGTACAACTGCATTCACTATTGTGAGGCGGCATAAACGCTCACGTAAGAGAATTTAGCTTTCACAATACAATACTTTTTATCAACTGAAAAAGTGCATCATCGGGTATTTAAAGTGACCTTGAAAGAATATTTCAGTGTGAATGCACTATTAACACTACAAAATGGCATAGAATATTGCATAAGTATGAGATTTGGGATGCACTTATTGTTTTGGTTTTCTTTTCCTGAATAATTCTATGTATTCTATTGTATTAGGGTGCGATTGGAGCTCCGGGAGAGAAGGGAGCTGCTGGTGTTAAAGGTGACACTGTGAGTGATTGTTCAGTTTTCAAAAGACTTATCTTTAAAAGCTCATTGATTATCAGTGTAATAGTTAAGAAATAATGACTGGAAAAACATTTTGCATAACTATAATGTTGATAAAGATGTTGTATATGTCTAGGGTGAGGCAGGAAACCCAGGAGCTGATGGAGAGTCAGGAGTTACAGGAGAGAAGGTGAGTTCTTTTTTTTTTGATGACCATGTTAAATCATTAAATGGAGTTCATGGAATGACTTTGTGCTTTGCAGATCTTTTTTTCCTGCTGAAACAGCAATATTATTTTAAAATAATTAAAATTGTTTAATTAGAAATAATAATTTTTTTTCTTTGTCTAATGATTAAGGCCCTGTCCACACGAACACGCATTTTCAAAACCTCAGTTTTTTATTTCTACGTGGTTTCGCTGTTTGTCCACATGAAAATGCAGTATCGGGTGACTGAAATCAAAACTTCCTGAAAACTACGACCTAGAGTGAAGATTTTCCAAAACTCCAGGTACAATGTGGTCATGTGGACACTAAAACTGAAGTTTTTGCTTCATGACGTCAGCATGTGTGCTGTTTTCTCCTTTCTGATTGGCCAACACAGCTGGGTTCACGCCAATCAATGGAAGATTTCACACGTTCATGGCAAACGTGTCACAAATTTCGAATGGCACCGCAGGACGGTTATCTGCCTCTGTTCTCACATTTGCATTGACTTTTATGCAATTTACTCAATTGCATGTTTAGTGTGAACCCAGCATAAAAGACTTATATTGCCGCCTGTTGGTTCGGTGTGCCCTTAAATGTTCTGTGAAATTAAAATAACATTTTTTTAGATGATGTATCAGTATGTTAGTTTTAAGGATATCTACAGTATAAGCTAGTGTGCTACAAAACAGTGACAAAATTTGCATTTAGAAGATATAAACCTGATATACATCCAAAGCTTGCAGTGTCACTTCCACCTAAATGGATCAACGACTTTTTTTCATATCACCTCATCAAATTTTGGCCAATCAAATGTTCTCTATTATCTGACATATGTCCCGCCCCCTTCAGTACGCTTCTCATTTGCCTTTCATACGATCACTGTTGCCAGATATAGCTGACTTTTTCCAGCCCAAAAGCTGTCCAAAACTCGCCCAAAAAAACGACCCAAAATATTAGATTAATGTTTTATTTAATTTTAATTTATTTAAATCGAAATTAACCTAGTTACTTTAACTGTCATTATTTTTTAACCATACGGCAACCAACACCAACAGAACCACAACATAAGCGGATCACACCGAAACACTGCCCCTCTCACCCAAACACTGCACTTAATGTTGTGTAGATTACACTACCTATTATTAGTATGTTTTACTTTTGAAATGGGGTAAAAACTCCTCCCGTTTGGCGTTTTAAATTCTTTTGAACATAATTAGGTGCTGCTTGTCAATCAGACAACGCTTCTATGTTTGTTCTTGCTGTCAATTGCGGAAAACAAATGATCAATAAAAGTGTCCTGATAAACCGCTGTGAGTTTAACTCCAGGCGCTGCGTGATTCACACGAAGGGGAGTCAGATTTGTCCGGGGATTTTGATACATCTTTCCTTTACCTCCTCTTGCGGGTGGACCCACGCGGTTTGCGCTATGCACCGTTCACTACTAACTGAATGGAGTAGGAGCACACAGTTATGTTTTGTTAAATAAGTTGCATATAAAATTTTCGTTTCAAAACCACCCTAATTTTGTCAACCCGCCTATGCCATTTTTTACCCGCACAATCAAATTCAAAACCGCCCAATCTGGCAACACTGCATACGATACGCTTGCGCTCAACCACTGTACCACTGGCAGAGCTGTGATAAAACAAAATGCTATTGGCTGTTTTTAAAAAAAAAAAGGAGGAGCTACACTATGTCCTGTCCTCTCTTTATGTATCAGTTGAGATTACTTCAAACATTGAATAAAAAAATGCACATTTCAAAGGACGTCATGAGACTTTTAACGATGTGTTTTTGCAGTATCATGTGGATGGAATAGTTTTTTAAAAAACGAAAGCGGAAAAAACTACTAAACTATTTAAAAAAAATACCTGTGTACTTGTGGACATGGCCTAAAACTGAAGGATAATTAGAGATAATTTGGCTGTCTGCCTGACAGGGAGAACCAGGCCTGCCTGGAGCCATTGGTGTCAGAGGAATTGTGGGAATTCCAGTGAGTTAATAATTTGATGTATATTTATGTGCATGCATTGTTACTCTGAAATCTGTTGAATGAGACCCCTGCTCTAAAGTAAAAACACCAACAAACTCTAAATGGGGAGATTTTCACTCATTTGTAATCTGCGCCTCACCTTGACGAACACTCTTGCATATAGGGTTTGCCAGGAAAACAGGGACTGGTGGGACCTGCAGGCCAAAAGGTAGAACATCATTTACATGAGAAATAATATATGCTGAAGCTCATTTATATTTGAAAGTAATTCGCTTTCTGTGTAACAGGGTGAAACAGGTGCTGAAGGAACGACTGGTCCAGTTGGGCTTCCTGGTAAAGATGTAAGTAAAATGTTGTTATTTTTGTGCTATTGTACTGTATATCCACCTTGTTTTGCAATGCGGAATATGTGAATTTACAATATTTCCAATTCATTAGCCACAACTGGTGAATAACTAAGTATAACATTAGCAAATATTAGGAAAAAACAATCATGATTTTAAAAAAAAGGTGTTTATGATTATAATGAATATTAAGTTGTTTGCAGTGTAAAGCAACAAAACACTATTATTCTAATGGATATGAAGCCATACATGCTCAAAAACTGAGGTGTGTTTTTTTATGATTATTAATGATGTTCATTTCATATTTTAGGGCGCAGTCGGACCAACAGGAGAAGATGGAGCTGCGGGAGCCAAAGGAGCCACTGTAATAAAACAATTAGCACATTAATACAAAAAAACCCATTATTTTTGATACTTTATTTTATTGTCAATGTTGAAGTGTAATCGTAAATGTAAGTATTATCACCGTATTTAAAGGTATAGTTCACCCCAAAATTGTATTCTGTCATCGTTTACTCTCCCTTTACTTGTTCCAAACCAGTTTGAGTTTTTTGTGTTTTTTTTAAACACAAAATAAGATGTTTTGAAGAATGTTGGAAAACTGTTACCACTGACTTCCATGGTAGGAATAGCAAATACTCTGGAAGTCAATGGTGGCAGAGTTTTCATATCCCTTTAAGTATTAAGTGCATATTGAAATTTGCTTTGATGTGGAACGTTAACCTAAAAAACTATTTATAGTCATTTATATGTCATTTAATATAATGTAGTTTAAAATAATAAATATATTTTACACAAGAAACTTTTTTCCTCAGGGTGAAACAGGAAAGCAGGGTCCAGTCGGCCCAACGGGTCAACAAGGAATCCAGGTGGGGTTTTTTTTTTTTTTACTGTACATGGATGGACACACTGCATTATTATTAATCTTAATGTATTCCAACTTATACTGTATACATAATAACGGTCAGACAATAATTTTATATGGAACGTGCAGTGTTTACACAGTTATTTTAATTTATTAATTACATCCGTGTTGTCTTTTATCTCAAATAAAATATATGTAATTAATCCATCAGTATTCTATGGAAATTAAATGATTAAAAATGTTATGTAAAATCTATATATAAAAAATAAATAAAAAAATCTCATTACAGCTGCACTACTATAGAAACACTTTTATTTTTGAATGTAGAAAATGTTTTGGTAATGATTATTAACGTTGAATATATTAATAGAATATACCCAGCATTAACTAATCTCCTCTGATTGGCTGCTGCATTCATAAGCTCAACAGAAAAGCTTGTGGTTGGTTGTAAGGCTTGGTGCTAAAAAAGATTAAGAAGTCTGATGTTACGTGTGCACATCTAACCTCCAGACTAGGGTTGTCATGATACTGGAATTCGGTACCAATCGGTACTGAAATTTTAAAAAGGTCCATTTCCCGCTAACATTTGAGTGCTGTTGAGCGCATTCTTAAACAGCGCTGATTTGCCATTGTGTTCACGTGCTCAACGGAAATGATTGTGATTGGCTGTGAAGGTCATCAGTTCACCGAACTCACAGATGCCACAGATGCAGGGACACTGGAGTGTTTCAAAGTCACGTCGATCAGCTGGTTTGTCTATAAGCTGACATACGAGCGATCTGCTGATGAATCGCAGCTTTAAAACGTGTCCCTGTATCTGTGGTCACACTCAGTAAACAGCGGTGAGTTCGGTGAACTGATGACCTTCACGGCCAAAGTAATTTCTGTTGAGCACATGAACACAACGGCAAATCAGCGCTGTTTAAGAATGTGCTCTACAGCGCTCAAATGTTAGTGGGAAATTGACTTTTTTTTTTTAAATGTCAGTATCGATTGGTGCCAAATTCCAGTATGACAACCACACTAATTCAGACCTGTTATAACCATTAATATTACAGTACATGCATAACTACTCATAGAATCCAGTTATTCTGAAAAGCGCATAAAATGAATGATTGTTACTGTGTTTTTGACTGGCTTCCACAGGGAGATAAAGGAGACCAAGGCCTCATGGGTCCTCGTGGAATCAAGGGTCACACGGGTCATAAAGGAGACCAGGTGTGCTTCCTTCATTACAATAATCCTTCATAGCAGAGCAGACCTTATTATTGCTCTCTACGTGAAATCCTGTAATCTTTCTGTTCTTTCAGGGCCCGATGGGTCCCGTCGGTCCTAAAGGAAGTGAGGTAAATTAAAAAGCCTGTCAAACATGCACTCAAATGCCTGCTGTTTCCTATGAACACTGTGTAATTTTTACACTAACATCTTTCTCTCATCGGTCTGCAGGGAGATCCAGGTGTTCATGGAGATCCAGGCGTGAAGGGGGATCAGGTTCGCCATATTTATAGAAACATCCCCAGCACGCCCTGTAATTATGGTATTCCAGTTGGTGTACAGTGGTTTGATGGTTTTTAATAATGCTTTACAGGGGCCTACGGGTATTTCTGGAATCAAGGGAGAGGTAAGCTGCGAGCACCAACATTAAAACACTCATAAGTGCCATATTATTTAGTGTTTACGTTTTTAAAAAAAAATTAATATAAGAAATTAACGAATGAAAAAAATTATAATAAATTCCCATATTTTTTATTTAATAATTTTTTTTCCTTCAATTAATGTATTGATGTAATTACTATTTTTTGTAATACATTGTTTTTGATTAATTACCTTAATTTAATTACCTTTAATTTACAAGTTCGTAATCTAATATGAAAAAATGTCAAACAAATTATTTGTTTTTATTTAAACAAATGACTTCACATACTCACATATTCTTCAGGAAATACAAACCTAGTTGTGTTACGGGCTTGTTTTTCATCCCTTCCTTTTCTTTGATTGATGCAAGCGTGGAGAGAAAGGCCAGAGAGGCGCTACAGGCGCTGATGGGCGTCCAGGACAGCCAGGTCATGAGGGTCTGACGGGACCACAGGGAGCCATGGGTCTGGAGGGGGAACGAGGACTGGTGGGACCTCCTGGTCCCAGAGGTCTTCCTGTCAGTACAGATTCATTACAACATTGACTAGAAAGTACAGTATTTTGTTTCTTTAGAAATGGTTTTCATCCAGCCATTGATGATATTCTCAATGTATTTTTAAAAGGGGCCCAAGATCCAAGACGAGAAGATCCGTGAGATTTGTTCAGCTGTTGTTGAAGGTACAACTTTATTAAAGTCATGCAATCAAAATGTACTTTTATTAAAGGGAATATTGCTGTTTTTGATGTACTAGTGCACATAATATTTAGTATGTGCTCTTAATCTTTAATTTAAAAAAATCAGTTTTAACATAGTATTTATACTTGTTATACCTTCATTTATAATGACTTGTTAACTGTTGTGAGGGCGGGATCCACTAACAGCAAAACGCAACCATCCAATCAATTCCTCATGGACAAAATCAAGTGCCCTATATATTTATTTATTTTTAGTTGGACAAGCGGTTTCAATCAGATTTCACAAAGCAATACCACTTTCAACATACTGACATCAGCTGTATTCTTCTTTAGAACTAAACTACATTGTTGTATTGTACCAAACAGAACATTTAGATGCCTACAAGAAGGAACTAGCCAAGAAACCTCTTCCCCTTGGAGCCCCTGGAACTCCAGGACTGATGGGGCCACCTGGACCCCCGGGACCTGCAGGTCCTGCTGGAGAAGCCGGACCCAGAGGAGTCATGGGCCCCAAGGGACCTCAAGGATACTACGGCCTTCCTGGAAAGCCAGGCGCCAAAGGTAATGTTGATTGATTCCAGTCCTTTTATTACAAGTTGATCATATGAACTTGAGACTGCAGTGAAATCCTAAATTTGCAGCAAATGCGGAATTCCATTTGTTTTTATTGCCCGTGACTTCTCAAGATCAAACAAGTATGAAATATTGAGTTAAGCTTCATCACGCAAATATGTGGATGAAGTGTGATTCTAGACTGTAGTAGACTAGTAGTACAGCAATTGACTAGTTTTGACTTGTAAAGTCGAGTTTATATGTAGCAAGTGGATGATGCTAAATACAAATGTAAATGGCATCTAAATGGTTTAGAGTTTGTCCATTCTCAACTACATCCATTGGTCTTTATGTATTAATGTTAATAGCGGTTGTAAATAGTAATGCATTTTTGCTCAACACTTGAAAACCAGGCATCAGATAATGGTTTCCATATCCCATGTAGTTTGGGTCATCCTTACTTAGTCAGCACATTGTAAATATCCTCTTAATTAGTCTAAATCATACTATTGTCATTTGTTAAACTTTCTTAAGATCCTGTAATGTGCACAACTAAATAATCGAGGAAGAATGAGTCAGTTTTATGCTATTTCATAATTGCAGAATTTACCCGGCTTAAACTATAAGAACACAGTAGCTGGGTTTTTAAGGCAAGGCTAATCTTTTCAAACTTTGCAAAAAACGTTGTTAATCAAGTTGTTAGAGCGGCTGACTGTAGTATTGGTAACCTAGCAACCAACAGTAAACAAGGCAAGCATAATGGAGACAGCTGACTACTGTAGTTAATGTTTGCTACATCAGTTTAGTTGGTATATGCTATTCACATTAACGCTTTTTCAGTCCAAAACCACCTCAAGCGAGCATAAAAATATTTTGCAAATCAAGGGATTTTTCTTCAAGTTCTCATGCGATACTTCAAAATTGTGCATTAAATCAGATTTCCATCAGCTGCTGGTGTTCTGGTCATTCAAGGGTAGCAGCTTCCAGAATGTTGAGCATTACAGTTCTTTTGTCCTCTGAAGCGAAGGTTGCTGTACAGTGAGTGCAGTCTGCGCTAATTGCCACTGAGCTGAGGAGGAACGCTAGGCTTGCTAATGAGACAGAGATCGAGAAGCAATAACAGGATGATTAGAAAAGCCCCTGAATGCATCTCAATCTACCACAATTATTCCTGCAGAACCTCTGAGGATGAGAGCATATTTATTGAAAGTTATGTATGCAGCTCCAGTGGAAAATGCTCAATCACGCCTAACAGGCGTCAGCATGTGTCAGCATGAAATGTCCTGAAAACCATTATAAATACTGGCCAAAGTTCATCGATTTCAGTATACCTGTATTCAGCATGTGGTTTACATGCAGCTATTGCCAAACAAACTATTTATTTCGATCAACTAGACAATGTTCACACTTTTTTTTGTAAAGTTGTACCTTTAGTATTAATAAGGTTGAGTGATTTGATTTTTTTTATGTTCATGTATTTGTGTAGGTGATTCAGGACAAAAAGGTGACAAGGGAGATAATGGAATTGGAATTCCAGGACTTCCTGGAGAACCTGGACCTCAAGGTATGAAAAGCCAAATTTCATCTGTCATATTTAAGTACCACTGCATAGGATGTAGATGCTTTGACTCGTGCAAGTTGTTGATCTGTCTGGATATGGTTTAGATAACTAACAATTACCGGTGAAAGACTACTGCATGTTTATATACACTCATCAGCTACTTTATTATGCCTCATTTCCACTGAGCAGTACAGATCAATACAGTTGGCAGTGGATCAGGGTAATCCATACCAAATAGTACCCTTACTTGATAGGCATAGTGTATGCCAGAAAGTTGCAATCGACTTCTCTTCAATGGCTGTGCGAAGTTGCTAGATATTGGCTGGAACTGGAACATGCTATTGTGAGTGATGCTATTGACATGACTAGTCAGTATGCTGCCCATGCAAGAACTGGAATGTTTCCAGCTTCCAGGAATTGCTAACATCCTTGAACATTATCATGATACAACATGAGGTGATGTTTGTGAATGAATGGCACAACAATGGGCCTCAGGTATCCCTGTGCAATCAAAATGCCATCAACAACCTGCAGTTGTGTTCGTGGTCCATGACATATGCTTGCCTACATATCATAACTCCACCATGGACAGCTCGAATCACAACGCTGACATAAGGAAACCACTTACTCACATGTACTCATACACACTGCCTGCCATTTGCCCTGTACAGTGAAAACCAGGATTGATCTGTGAATAAACCTCTTCTAAGTCCCAGATGCCAACGAATGTTGAGCACTTGTATGAATGTGAGCACTTAAGTCAGTTAAAACAGCAAACTGCAGTCCAGTCGAGACTCCAATGAGGACGACGAGCATACATATGAGACAATTTCTGACAGTTTGTGCAGTAATTCTTTTGTTTTTTGCAAACCGATTGTTGAGATTCCTGCAGTCAGGATGACTCCTGCAGTTGCCTCAGAGAATTCAAAAGTGAAAGTCAAGGTATAATCACATACATAATGTGTTCATTTTCAAGCACAGTGAGCTAACGATGGCCATCGTTGCTGCTATGATTTAAGACTTTTTTAAAGCCTTAATTTATGGGAAAGCATTGTAAGACCCCACAGCAACCCTGCAGGTGTACCAAATAAAGTGGCTGGTGAGTGTCCATCATATGTTGAATTCATATATAAAAATGGTTTTCTAATTTTATCAATTTTGATTTCCTCGAAACAGGACCAGCTGGCAAGCCTGGCATTGGTAAAGATGGTCAGGATGGTGCCAAAGGAGAGCCTGGTGTGAATGGGACTCCAGGAACGCCTGGAGCAAGAGGAGCCACTGGTGCACCTGGTCTTTGTGATCCTTCAAACTGCTACAGGCCTCAACCTCTTTATCTGCTTGGTGGGAAAAAGTCGGTCAACATCAAGGGTCCATGAACAGAAAAATAGAAACATCCTAGAAACCTTCATCACAGTCATCATCAGGAGCTCAGAGTCAGTCCTTTTTCTGAAAAACTTGAGACTTCAAACGGCGAGTAAAACAAATGTGACAGTTGTATAGAGACGTACGGATGCAGCTTCTGATGGTGGAGCCAATTTACATGGTTTATTGTTGTACCTTGTACATAAACTGGAAGAAAATGTGTTTGTTCGGTCAGATGGTTTACAGTAAATTGCAGAAATAAATTAACTGGAAGTTGACGTTTCAGTTCTTGGGCCACAACCTGGTTAAATCAATGGGGAACTAATTTGCAAACCACCACATGCTATACAATTACATTTCTGCATGTTTAATAATTTGTCATAAAACGTGATTTGTAAAGACCGATGTTAAACATGGTGCCAGACATTAAGCTACGTCAACAGAACGATAGTGTGATCCAGCAGGGCAGCCTGGAATAAAAACTTTTCACCACCATGCAAAGTGCGCGTTCCAGTTTTTCATTTAACAATTATCATAAAAAGAATACTAACAATACAATGTTGTAGAAATGGTTCATACAACCTAGAACAATGAGGAACTAATCCATAGATGCCCAGCCATGTTTCTGGAAAGGCAACGTCCTGCAGATTTAAGCTTTAATACACTTGCCTAGAATTGTCTAGTAAGACCTTGATTAACTGGTTTAGTTTGTGTTGGAACTAAACTCTGCCAATCAGTGTCCCTCCAGGAACAAGTTTGGACACCTCCAAAATAAAATAAAAGTTTTATAATCCACTAGCAAGAAAAGGGAAAGTTCTCGAAAGGGATTGTGTCTCTCTGTGATGGTGCAAAACATTATACAGTACTTACCAACTTTTGATTTCTCATTGGGATGTAGACTAATCAGGACAGGTCGACATCTTGATCAGAGCTGTAACTAGCAGAGATGCAAAGTGAGCAGTGTGATGGGCTCGGTAAGACCAGTTGTTCTGCTGGATTTAGTAGAGGTTTAAGGGCCCATATTGGAAGTCCTTCCAGAAGGGCTCTGCAACCTAAAAATTACAATGACCTGGAAGATAACTTGTACAGTAAGCTTTGTATAGAAGACCTTGATCTTCCTGATGTCGTGCAGCGCAAACCTGCATCACCATGGTCTCTTGGCCATGTGGTCTTTCAAGGTCAGCTGGATCTTTTCATTTGTGCCATGTTTTACTCTGCTGGAAAATGGACCTCCAGGGCAAGAGGCAACTGTTACATGGTAAAGCAAAGTTTAGCTCAAACAGTGATCAAACTCCAAGGCATGTAACTTCCTAGTAATCTTAATTAGCTTGTTCAGTTGAGTTAGATTATATCTGGAACTAGAATACTCATAATAATAAATGAGGTTAAGTTGGTTGACTGATTAGTGAGTACCTGATGTGGTGATCTGTATCACAATGTTTTGTCCAATGGATGGATGACTTCAAAGACGAAGAAACCTTGCCTTCACATTTAGGGAACAAGAACAGCAGTACATTCAGGCCACAACGCCTTACAGAAGGGGTGATCAACCCTGTTCCTGGAGATCTACCTTCCTGCAGAGTTCAGCTCCAACCCTGATCAAACACACCTGTACCAATTCATTAAGACCTGAACAACACTTGATAATAATTACAGGCAGGGCAGGTGTGTTTGTTTGGGTTGGAGCTGAACTCTGCAGGAAGGTAAATCTCTAGGAACAGGGTTGGTCCCCCCTGCCTTACAGGAATAACATCAAAAGAAAAAAAATGCATAAAGGACAGTCAGTTGAATATTTCAAGATGCAGGTTAAATAAATGGATAAAGTATAACTGGGGTACCTTTGTGCCTTGACTCCCACTGGTAGACTTACAGGTCTTTACCCAGGCAGATCTTTACAAGGCTAAACATGAGGATTGAATTCTTCTCCTGATGTGGCATGGATACCACTTAAATAAATAACTTCTTAAACCTTCAGTTAATGTAACTGTACTCACCTTTGTAATTATTTGGCAAGCCAGAAGTCTGTAGTATGCAAATTGCTCAACGCTATTGTGTACAACACTAAAATAGTTTCTTAAGGGGACATTTACAGTACCATTTAAAAAAAAAAAAGAAAAATGGTATTTTGTCCATTCAATTACATAACAACAGCATTTTGGGGACCTGAAAAAAGTTTTTGAAAATGGTACCAAATACAGTGTTAAACTTTTAGACAAAAACAACAACACCAAAACAACAATGGTGTATTTCAGGACTGCAGGCACACAGTATTTCTTTACATCGCCATCTACTGGCCTGGCATGCATTATTGTGTTTTAGCCATTTTGGTGGACTCATGTACACAATACGAATCGTATACCTGTGAAAGCTCCAAAAACCACAAAAGACAAACTGTTCTAATTTTCCGTTTATAGTACATTTTATCATGAATAGCAATCCTTATTTGTCATTAATAGCATTAATAAGAGCTCTCTGTCAACATACCTATGCATGAGATCCTGTAGATAATACATGCATAAAAAACACACGTGTATGGTCATTTAAAGATTAAGACTGACAAAAAGGAATAATTCCAAACTGACTTGGAAGGCAAAAAATGCTTTTATTTGACACTTACAATTCATCAAACCTTAAGCTCCATGTACAGCATCTATGATGTTGTCAGCACAAAAAAAATTATTGCAACTAATTTAACGACTAGTTTTCGATATAAAATACCATGGTCATGACATCAGAGCTTTGCATAGAAGGTGATACGAGTCCAGAGGGGGAAAAAGTAAAAGCAACTTTTTATTTTTAAGATATAAATGAGCAGACCCAGCAAAAGGTATAGAAACAAAACTCAGTCAATAGAAATGGTGGAATACAAAAGGTAGCACTAATTTTCATAGATTTTAGCACCGAATGTCAGGAGTCTATCATAAGTGTAATAGCGTAAACAAACTGATAATTCACAGGGAAAGAAACAGGATGTAAAGCTTTTAGGCCTTAGGCCTTACAAATCGAACATGGGTTTTGATATGGCCATTCATTGATTTTTATGCCAAGCATTTTATCGTTCTTGTTTCATTCATTGCAAGAATAAAACATGCAAACTCGCAAGTTCATCACTGAATAACACTGTATACGGTATATAAACTTCATAAACTAATCCACTCTTTAATCCCACACGCTCTCCTCCACACATACCTAAACCTAATTAAGATTAATCATAGCACCAACAGAATCAGTATAAACAGGAACATTATACCATGCATAAATTATACTATTTTTACATCACCTGCACCTGTAGTTCATTAGAATAATTTAATTATATGAAAAAACAGTCATTAATGGCCAATCATAACATGAGGATACGTCAAAAAGCAAGTATATTTGAATAAAGTGGAGGAGAACATGATAGCGCGTAAATAATTATAAAAAGCACTATGAATTTACATAAATTTGCATCAGTAATGAGCTCATCTTTTAAAACACATCTCTTAATCAAGAACAATCAAGAAATGCTTTGATGAATTAGGACGTAATAAATGCGGAAAATATTTTTATCAGGGTTTTAATAGTGTAAATAGAATACTAATGGCTGGTTTATCATCATGACCTATGTAAGCCAATACAGCATCACAGCTGGTTTTGCATTCAAATATAATTGATCAATCGAACATATTATATTAATGCTATAAGTTATTTTAGCCATTTTGCTCAATTTAAGCCACACCCACCTCCAACATGAACATGCAAAATGACCAATAGCCAGAGAGAGATTTTCTGATGGGCTAATAAAAAGGCACAGCCACTTCAGTTGTCACAGAAATACCTATTTTAGCAATATCTGTCAAGTAGAAGGATAAATACCAAAAGCAAAAAACGATTGTTTTTTCTACAGTGCTCAGCATAAATGAGTACATCCCTCTTTGAATGTTTTTTTTTTTTATCCATTTCTCAGCGAATATAGACAAAATATGTGTGTGAAGTTTCATTAATCATTTATATTCAATAAGAGTTACAAGAAAATAAGAGTGTGGTCACCTAATATTGAGGTGTAGCAAAAAAATTTATAAAAATGACAAACTACAAAATGTCAACAATTTTTATTTTTTTTAAATGAAATCTCTTGATTTTACCTCTTTGTTAATTTTATTTAATATTTCCCTAACATATTCATTGGGGTGTACTAACTTTTGAATCATCGTCTTATTCAATCTTATTCAATCGTCTTATTCAATCGTCGTTATTTCAATCAAATTAAATCCAGTTTTGGCTTTAGTACTGACCAATCTGATGTATAGTTGAAGTCAGAATTATTAGCCCTCCTGAATTATTAGACCCCTCTATATTTTTTCTTCAATTTCTGTTTAACTGAGAGCAGATTTTTTCAACACATTTCTAAACATAATAGTTTTAATAAGTCATTTCTAATAACAGATTTCTTTAATCTTTGCCATGATGACAGTACATAATATTTGACTATATATTTTTCAAGATACTAGTATTCAGCTTAAAGTGACATTTAAAGGTTTAACTAGGTTAGGCAAGTTATGGTAATTAGGCAAGTCATTGTATAACAGTGGTTTGTTTTGTAGACAATCGAAAAAAATACTGCTTAAGGGGGCTAATAATATTGACCTTAAAATGGTTTTAAAAAAAATGAAAACTGCTTTTATTCTAGCCGAAATAAAACAAATAAGACTTTCTCCAGAAGAAAAAATATTATAGGAAATACTGTGAAAGATTTAAAGGGGGCTAAGAATTCTGACTTCAACTGTACATATATACACAAATATCTTATTGTATAGCATCCCACTGAAAGTATTAATTTAAAAGAGATCTGTGAAGGGTTTACTCATTTATGCTGGGAACTGTGTATATATATCACACACACATTATTGCAATGTGATTGTAACGTATATCCTTGGTGATTCAAATTTCAAATTCAAAAAAGCAAAACAAAATGAATACACACAAGTCCTGAAGATACACTAAGGTCTTATTAAAGGAAACAATCTGTCTGTGCAAGAAACGGTTCTCTAGAAGTAAAAAAAAAAAAAAAGTCACCTAAATCTTGGATGGCCTTAGAGTAGCTAACCTTAAAAACTCCTAAACGCTCGATAGCCTTTATGGCATGGATTTCTTCTTTACCTCAATGATGCTCATCAGTTAAAGATGAATTATGCTTGTGTTCATGAGCTGAAGAGAGTCTCTCTTCTTTCAGAGTTCTAATTAACTCACAAGGGAGCAATTTGCAGAAATCGATCTATCTGAACGCTCCAGTGGCACAAATAATGCTACTGCACACTCATGCTAGGACTCGGTGTTCCCAAACCTTCAACGGCAATGCCATTTTAAAGAAAAGTGCTGCACAAAAGCTATTCCAAATGGCATTAGAAGCGGCGTCAGTGGTGTAAAATTCTGCAGTGACAGACATTTTTGGTAATCGTTTTTATGACAAACCAGGCCACTGAATTGAGAAGCTGCCTTTCAGTTCTCGCAAACTCAAGTTTGATGATTTTAAAACAAAAAAGAATGGCCTGATGCAAAGCTACGAAAGTGATAAATCTTACAAAACAGACAAAAAAAAAGAGCAGAGATGCATTTCTCCATCACCTAAGGACCTCCATTGATCCTCCTTGGCATTTTCTATTGACGGAGTAGACCTTTTTTCTCAGGATCAATGAAACTCAAGTAGAGAATACCCCAGCCTTGATAAACACATCCTGACCTGATGCAGACATCACTAACAACCCATCAACCTGCTGATTACTGATTAATGAGCTCAGTAAACGCCGTCAGCAGAACTTGAGTGTGAGCTGTGCAACGCCAAGAGATGTCATTACGACAATATGAGGGTCTTTCTTTCATTACAGGAATCTCAAACTCTCATCCTGCTACACCAAAACCATTGAAAGTCTTCATTTGAGTCATTTAAAAGACTTTAAGCTTAAACTTAATAACTACCCACCCCTTCTTTAAAAAAAAAAAAATCAAAACCAACTCTGACCGGCAGGACATTAATGAGCTTTTCACACTTAAAATGGTTAAACATAGGTCGTTTTTAACCCTGGGTTAATAAGTTTCACACTATATGGAGATAGCAATCAATCTTGGGTAGTTACTTTGCATATGCTATTAGTACATTTGCATATTTACAAGGTTTAATGCATTGATTGGGCAAGTACAGTGATGTTATCACAATTATGCTTGCTCAGTCACTAAAACCTTTAATCTATAAACTATAATCACTGTAAAATGTGAAAACAATGAACAATATGAAAATAAAAAGTGTTACTAATCATTCTGTTCCTTAAAAAGAACATGTGGTGCTATTTTGGGACCAGTTTAAGTTATGGCTTCACTATTAGTATAGAAGCTGCTACCAAACAATGTTGAAATTTGGTTTGTTCGTTCATTCGTTTGTTCAATCAACCAATCAATCAATCAATCAAGCAACGGCTCAAATCTCTGCTATTACCTCAGAAATGGCATTTAGGTATTAGCAATGGAGGCTTGGGACGATATGTTAGCATTCAATTGACAAAACTTGTTGTGTTTAAATTAAACATCTTAAGGTGTAATAATTGTTTAAATGGAATATTAAATTGAATTATTATAAAATAAAGCAGACCTGAGATGTAATAGCCACTTTGCTTCATGTCATGTCAATAATGGATACACAACCTTGGTTGCAATGCAATGCATTAGCCCATTGTCAGATATAGACCATTTTGAGAGATGTAAACAAAAACAATGGTCCCAACGTATTTCCTGTTTTACATTTTCAATTTCTATAGCTTCTGAGAACCCAAAAAGAGCCACATATTGATAAATAATGTTATGATGGCTGTTTCAACATTAAGTTATGACTGAATTGGCTCTTGTTACAGTTATAACAAGCAGGAAATGTTCATGGGCCAAAGACATGACCACATATAAAATGGTGTATTGCATAAATACTACCTTAGCAAAACACTATTTCAACACTGTATACATTTAGCACCACTTTTCAGGGTTTTATCCTGCTTTTGAGGTTGACTTCACAACCCAGAGATGAAAGTACAAGTGTGCAACATCACTTAACCCAGGATTAAAAGGTTGTCTTTTTACCATAGTGAAAAGCCTATTACACACACACACACACACACACACACACACACACACACACACACAC
>CAIGQV010018201.1:3403821-3434767 GCA_903798115.1 Danio jaintianensis | reverse complement strand
TGAGGTTGTTTTTAAGTCCCCTTGACGTTTTTGGTGTGAGGTCTTGATGCCAGACTGGCGTAGTAGGCACACTGCGAGGGGTCACACTGCCCTGTTGGTCCAGGAGGTCCAGGCTGACCGTGAGGACCAGGATTACCAGGCTCTCCCTGAGCTCCTGCGGCTCCAGGAAGACCGTCTTTTCCATCTCCAGGCATACCTGCAGGACCTGTGTTACAAAATATGATCTTAAGATGGGTTCATCATTCTAACAATGTCTGAATGTCTAAAATACGATACAATATAAAAATGAAATTTTACATTGTGACATGATTTCTATTTTCAAGTCAATTTTTCCCCAAAATCCCTAATTCAAAAGAACTACATTCTTATTAACAAATGTACAAAGAAAATCTAATGTTAATGTCTATTTCAGTTTTTCATGCTGCTTTTCATGTTGCTGTTTATCAACAGAATTCTGTCCCAGAAGTGTGTTAGAAAAAGGGAATAGGCTAATTATATTTATTAAACATTCTGACATGGCAACCATTCATGGATAATTTACAGTAACAATTTTTTTTAACAGATAAAGGTACTCCATACATATTCAGATCCAAAATGACCCAAACACAAAATCTATCATTTGTATTATTATTATTATATAAATGGTGAAAAAAAATTATATTTTGGTGAAAAAAAAGTATTTCAACATTAAAGGATAGGAAGTCTCATTCCCATACTAAAAACCATTCATTTTTATATATTTATTTATTATAGTTTAGCGCATTATCTCTTCCACGTGAAAATGGACCCAAATGTATTATGACAGTCAAAGTATACTGTAACATTACAGTCTTTCTGTTCCTAAAATATACTTGCTTTCAATTATGACACGAATAATTTTAAGATTTCACATATTTGATATATTAGTAAATATTTAAAATTAATTCAAATACATAGTTTGTGCCAATAAATCTGAGCACTGATTTCCAACAGGTCTTACCCATGGGCCCAATTGAACCAGGCTCTCCTCTCTGTCCAACACCATCCTCTCCCTTTTCACCTTTTGAACCCCGTTCACCTTTAAAACAGATTAGATTTTTAAAAGGAAATTTTGCAGCATGAATCAACCCAAGTATCAGTTAAATGATCTTCTCTGGTACCTTTAGGACCAGCGGGACCTCTTAGTCCTTCTACTCCATTTTGTCCAGGCATTCCAGGCTCTCCAGTAGGACCTTGTCGGCCAGGAGACCCATCTTTACCTGGTGGGCCAGCTGGACCGGGGCGGCCAGCTGTGCTCTTGATATGAGCGGGTTGCATTTGAGCCATCAGGTAAGCTAACTTAGCTATGAAAATCAATGGAAAGTTTAGGAAATTAAACAAGAAATCTTCAAGTCAACCATATCTTAACCAAACGAATCTCACCATCCAACTGTTTAGAAAGTTCCTCCTGAATGAGCCGCCTCATTTGTTCCAGTGATGGTGTCTCGCCCTTAAAATCATTACAATTATCTCATAATCTTTTATTATATCACCGGCAACACCTATTCTATTAAAAACTCTAATCTAGACTTACTCTGAGACCTGGAAGACCGGGTATTCCTGAAGTACCAGGAGGCCCAGCGGGACCCACTTCTCCTGGAGGTCCCGACATGCCCATCATCCCTGTGTGACCTTTCCTGCCGGGAGACCCAGGATTACCTGGAATACCTGGATCTCCAACAGGTCCTTTGTCTCCTTTTATTCCATTATCGCCCTGCAGGAACAAACAACTGAGTTAGACAAGTTCTGATGTGCTTCTAGAGGTAAATCTTGATGGATGGATTTGTGGGTGAATGGATAAATGAAAGAATAGATGGATGGATTTGTGGTTGGAAGGATAACTGATAGGTGGGTGGATGGATAATTGAAAGGATGGATCATGTATCGATGGATGGTTGTATTTGTGGATGGATGGCTGGATGAATAGAAATAATGATGGATGAATTTTCGAGTGGGTGGGTGGATGGATGGATAGACTAATAGATGGATGGACTTGTAAATGAATGATCTGAGTTGATGGATGAAAGGCTCAATAGATAGTTGAATTTGTGGGTGAATGGGCAAATGAATGGATGGAAAATTGGATGGATGGATGGATGGATTTATGGGTGGGTTGAGGGACTGGACTGATGGAGGGATGGATGTATGAATTTATAGCTGTAAGGATGGATCTGTGGGTGGGTGGATGTATGAATGGTTGAATGATGGACTGATAGATGGATGGGTGGGCTTATGCATGCAAACCTTTTCTCCCTTCTGTCCTCGGTCTCCAGCTTTTCCTAACATGCCCTGTGATAAACACAAGTTTAGTTTAAATAATATAAAAAGTGTTACTAAAATATGAATTTAAAAAGAACCATCACTTACTTGTTTTCCCTCAGGGCCAATTGGTCCAGGCGGACCCTAGAAGAAAGAGACAAGTCTAAATATATTTACAGTACTCATGTTTAGACATCAGGCAAACAGTGAAAACCCTTCATTTTCACCTACTAGAGACTGCTGTTAGCTTCTACATAATTACTTGTTTTTACAGGTATGTAATTTGCTAATAATACTGATATGCAAGTACAAAAGACCCATCAGACCCAATCCAACTTACCGACGGCCCTTTTGGACCTGGGAAGCCTGGTAATCCTGGGCTCCCTGCTTCCCCTTTGTGTCCTGGTTGACCCTAAAACAGAGTAAAGCAACATGGTCATTTACACTAATGAATTATATTGCTATTATATTGCTTGAAAGAGAATTTTTGTGATTGATTTCAACTGTAAATCTACAATATTGCCACCCGTTTTGACGTGATGCGATAAAACTCACAGGATTTCCCTGAGATCCGGGCTTGCCTGTTGGTCCTTGTTCTCCCGGCTGACCCTAAAAACACCAAAAAAGATGAACCAAACAGAATAATAACTGGTGCTGTTTTATTTAGCGATTGATGAAATGCATCCTCACGGATTCTCCTCGGGGTCCTCTCATGCCCTCTGGCCCTGTTGGTCCGGAGTTCCCCTGAACAACACAAGCACACCAATTAAAACCAACACCATTTTATTTATTTAGTGACCTCTGCATACAGAGATGGACAGCACCACAGAGACGGCAGCTTTACTCACGTCTTTCCCAGGTTGACCCTCACGTCCAGGAACACCCTGCTTCCCCTCCTCACCCTAATATGATACGACAACATTTATTAACAGAAGCCTTGAATTTTCTGGATGGTTTTTAAAGCACGTACTGTATTTGGCATTGTTTGTTTATTCAGAATGGATCGTTATCATGGAAGTCCCCGTTTTTATGCCTCTTTTACATCGCACGCGCGAGCAGAGCGTCCATGTTAACGGATAAATATTAGTGCTTTCATACCGCACGCAGAAGCAGCGTGTCAGTGTGGGGCATGAGCAGAGCTGAAGCAGCAGTGTCGCAATCATTTCGGCGCTGGGTCTATATTTGCCGCTGCTCACGCTCAATTGAAGTAACAGTGAATTGATAATAACCAAAAACACATTGAATGACAGTAAAAAGTAGCAATTTTACCCAATAAATGCATCAATAAGATACACTGATTTTTATGCACTTTTTCTGCGCTACATAGGCGCTGCGCACGCGCTGCATCACCTCTGCTTGCGGGTGTGGTGTGAATGTGTGCCAGTGGAGGAGATGCTGTTGCAGGATCTAGAGCTTTGCTGCAGACCCACACATGTTGCTTAGGCCGACTTTGCTAAAATATTTGTATAATATTTCTAATTATGGCATAGCTTTCCACCCAATTAGGCTAATTAAGTAATGACTAAAAAAACTAAAACAAAAACAAAAAAAACCCACAAATGCTTGATCACGGCCCGGCCCCAAGACAGTGGCAGGAAATAACGGCGGGTTGGGTCAGGGCTCGGGCAGAGAATCTAAACTCTAATAATATTCAGACACACAACTTAATTAGATAGTCTTCATCGCATAAATAAATATAAATAATCTTTGTAATCTAAAGCTAAAACTCTATAAGCTCTCTAAAAATGCTTAATAACAATCACAGGTCTAAAAACATGCAAATGATAAACGTGCAAGTTATTCACATTATGGATATACTTTGCAACGACAAACTATTGTTTCTGATCAACTATATTTACGACTGGACATTGCAAATGCTATGATGTGACTGAAACGATATATTGTGCAGCCCTAATGTTTTAGTTCTGTGGTTTTTCAACTGAATGGGTAGGACTTTTATTCAGCACTCTCTAACCTTTGACCCTGGTGGTCCAGGCTCTCCTCTGTGACCTTTGAAGCCCTAGAAAAGAATAAAAAAACATGTATGTTCAGACTTTGGTCTAAAAGCGTAGGTATCATATCATAACACCAATGTATTTGACAGTGAGGTAAAATAATTTTGATAGTCCAGCTTTGCACAGAAAATCATATGTAATAAAGGTCTTGTTTGCACCTGGTATTAAGGCATTTTGATATTTGATCCTAATCAGAAGGAGACACATTCGCGTTCACAACTAGTGTAAACTGTAACAATGAATCTTAATGTCACGTCTTACAGGATGCAGTGTTTTTAATCACTCACAGGCATTCCTCTGAGTCCGTCTCTTCCTGCCTGTCCTGGTTCTCCCTGTTTACCCTGTAAGCAGGAAAAAATAATCACAGTTTTTTTTGCTGATGTTGTTATTTTTGTGTATACTGTACAGAAATAAGTGTTGTTGGGATTCTGGCATGCATGCAAATCATTAGACTCATACAGGCTCTCCTGATTCTCCTGGTCTTCCATCCTTTCCAGGTTTACCCATCATGCCCTACATGAAAAAAAGTAGTATGAGGAACTGAAATTGCCGTCAAATAGATCAAAACAGATAGGAAAGATAATATTACATGTTTTTTTTGTTTTTGTATTTCAAACACGTTTTAAACCCACTTACCAAATAATCTAGTTAAAATGTATCACATAATACACACGTGTTTTTAACACTGATAACAATACAAAATGTTTCTAAATCAGAATATTAGAATGATTTCTGAAGGAATATGTGACATTAAAGACTGCAGTAATGCCTGCTAATAACATTGTTGCATTACAGGAATAAACCATATATTTTAGCTTTATTATATTAGCATAAAACTATTTACATTCCTGTGCATACTATATTTATCAAGTAAGCATAATAGAGATCTTTTTTTGAATAGTAGTGTATGCATTCTGAAAATGTCAAGATATATAAAAAAAAAAAAAGATATAACGCACCATCAGACCTGGCAGACCTGGAGGTCCCTGAATTCCAGTCATTCCTTCTTTACCCTAGTAAAGCACATTAGAATGGCCATCAGCTATTGTAAACCATCCAAAATAATTCATATTCAAATTACAGAAGACAACACAGTAAACGTGCCTTTTCTCCAGGAGGTCCAGGTGATCCAACAGGTCCAGGGTTTCCATCATTACCCTATAAATCGAAAAAATAATGTCAGTATAGTGTTTTTTTAATGCATCTAACTGAAAGTGTTCTTTTATGATGGTTTTTAAGTTTGGAAATACTCACAGGTTGACCCATGGCTCCTGCAGCACCTGGATAACCAGGAGATCCTGGGGCACCCTGGACAAATACAAATCAACGGTATGTCAAAAGGCTAACAAAAAAAACTTCAATATCAAGGTATATACAGGAATCAGAGAGTGAAATCCAATACCTTTTAAGACCTTTTTTAAGACTCTTACAATATATTTTAAGACCTCATCACCACTTTAGATTTCAACCAGTAACATCTGCGACATTTTAACTTACACTATATTTACTAAATACTGACTGTAAGAAACTAATCCTAAACTAAAACCTTATTCAAATACTGAATAAAACTACTAATCAAGCAGGTGGTGCCTAGAACATCAGGAATAACGGTGTTGCCTTAGTTACTGGAGTAAACAAAGCAGTGTGACGTCAAATCTAGCAGGATTTTATTGATACTACACAGTATCCCAATATTCACAGATTAAATTCAACTTTAGCATACTGATACAAAATTAAATACCTTGTAAAATAGTATTTAAGACTTTTTAAGGGCCTTAAATTTATCTTAATTGATTCATCAACTTTTAATACTTTTTAAGACCCCACAGACACCCTGAATATGCTCTGAAAAAGGTAGGTTGTTGTGAGTACCTTTTCACCCTTATCTCCAGGTGTACCTGCAGGGCCTCTGTCACCTTTGACCCCCTGTAACACAACCAAAATTAGTCGTTATTAAACACAGACTTTTGTTTAATGTGTGTAAATGCAGTATAATCTAGATTCTAACCTTGGCTCCATCGCTACCAGGCGGTCCTGCAGGTCCTGTTGGTCCGGGAGCACCCTGCAAGTGTCATCAATTTAACCCCAATTAAAGTATTTTTCAATTTACATATTTAAAGGTTGTAAGATAAATAAATGGCATTTTGTTTTCACTTGTCACATTTTAAAATTAAGATTAAACAAGGAAAGACAAGATTCTCACTGCATATCCATCCTGTCCATTTTTCCCTGGTGGTCCAGAATGGCCTTTGTCACCCGGAGGTCCTGGAATACCTGGTTGTCCAGGCGGCCCAGCAGGACAATCTGAACACACACCCTGGGAAAGAGAAAAGGGCAAAGCCACAATGTTACCAATAACGGAAAGACAAGAAATAACAAAATAAACAGCACTATTTCTGTTTACAAATTTGAATATTCAATATTGGATCAATAATGGCAAACAGCATATTGTGCTAAAACATATTAACTTTAATGCTGTAATAAAGATTTCATGTAACTGCCCAATCAAATCAAGTATAAAGTTAGCTGCAAACTTTACAAGTACTTTCTTTATTTTTCAGTTTCTAAACTTTCAGATTCAGATGTATATTTCCTTTATTTTGTCTTATACACCTAAGTTATCTATCTATTCTATGCATTTTAAACTGTATTATATCCTAAATAGTTGTGTTACATTAGTGGGATGGATGGAGAGATGGGTGGATGCATGGTAAGAAGGATAATTGGATGACTGGATGAATGGATGGACTGATGGTGGTGAATGGATGAAGAGCACATATGGATGGATGTTGGAATTAAAGAGCTGACTTGTGTTCAATTGGTAGGAAGAATAGACAGAATAATTGATGAATGAATGATAAATGAATGGATGACATTTGCCAGGCTTGACCGATGAATGGCTGATACCTTCAGGTTTAGATCAGAAAGGTCTGCAGCTTTTCCCTGGAAAACAAAATTATATGGAAAATGAGTATGAGATTCATAACCCAAGCATACAGTGCATGATCCATCATCGGCAGGTGACTATTAATCAGTCCCCCCAGGATTTTGAAAGAAATATCTGCGGCCTAAACTGCCCTTTACTTAAACTTATGGAATTATCTGCTATAAAACTCCAAATCTCAAAAACCACAACATTCTGGAGGGACTGATTAATAGTGTCAACTTAATTGATGAATTCATTTTTAAATTGAAAAACAGGTATTACTCACTGGTTCTCCAGGGGAGCCCTTCTCTCCAGGTCTTCCAGGTATACCCTAAAGGTAGATACAAACACACACACATGAATTATGATGGCTGCTGATCCTCACCACATTTAAACCTTGTTAGACACTAAATGACACAGTATTCTCAAGACTACTCAACTGTGATCCACAGCAGTGCAGTGAAACTAGTCTATTTCTGCATCAAGGCTGCTTCCGAAATCACCTACTACTCGAGTAGGTACTACATTTAAATTTTATTTTACTACATGACGTTAGAAAAATACATTCTATATAGTATGAATGTGAGTAGTATGAATGGAACTCGGATGTACTACATCCGTCATTTGTCATTATCACATGACATACTTATTATGGAAGATATTATATGCGATTTCAGACGCAGCCCAAGACTCAAAAGATTGTAATTGTACAGGTGCAGAATCTGTGCCCTGCACTCCACAGAAAACTCCACAGAAAACTCAGCAGATTTTTTTGAGCCAATCATTTAATCAATGTATTTACTGATGTAAATGTATGTAAATATATATTTACTGTTTTTTTATTATTACTCTTAATCATATTATTGAATAATCTGCATATATTTAGATGATTTATGTTAAAATACCGTTTGTAAAGTTATATTTTCTGTCTTTAAGTAGATATAATATACGAGAGACACTGTAGCTGTTTACCAAACCAGTGGATCTGCACTGTAAACCTTAAATAAAATTAATAATTCAATATATTTAAAAAAGTTTTTAGCTCCTATACTCATTCCGCATAAATCTGCATGTTTTTTTTAACAAAATACTGCAAATAAATAGCAAAAAAAAAAAAGTGAGCAGATTACTCCTGGTCCGGGTGAAAGCTAAACATGTTGCATGATTGTGTGCTGGATGGTGATGTTTATGATAGATGTAATCTGCATGGATTTAAAAAATGTAAACTATGTTGCTAAGGTGGGTAGCACAGTGGCTCAGTGGTTAGCACTGTCACCTCACAGCAAGAAGGTCGCTGGTTCAAGTCCCGGCTGGGCCAGCTGGCATTTCTGTGTGGAGTTTGCATGTTATCTCCGTGTTGGCGTGGGTTTCCTCCGGGTGCTCCGGTTTCCCCCACAGTCCAAAGACATGTGCTATAGGTGAATTGAATAAACTAAATTGGCCGTAGTGTATGAGTGTGTGTGTGAATGTGAGAGTGTATGGGTGTTTCCCAGTACTGAGTTGCGGCTGGAAGAGCATCCGCTACATAAAACATATGCTGGAATAGTTGGTGGTTCATTCCGCTGTGGCGACCCCTGATAAATAAGGGACTAAGCTGTGTTTTTTTCTCGTCAGGTTGCTAGGGTGTTGAATAGTACAAAGATCTATTTCCATGTTATGAAGATCTGTTTAAGAAATGTAAAAGTCATGTTGCTGCTTGCTGTTTCTTTATTCTTCTGATTGAAAACATTATCTATTAAAACAATTCCTCCAGTATTTACACCTCCACAGTTTCAGTTTAGTTCTTAGCTTCTAATGCTACATTGCACTTGGATTGCCCCAATTAAATCAAATGAATCCTACATTATGTCCAGCAGGTCCCTGTGCTCCGGCCACTCCTGGGGGTCCTCTCAAACCCTGAATATCAAACATGACATGTCACTTTAGGGCTTTTCTATGAGCATCTGTCTCATTTGAAACTGAGATAAACATGTGCAGACTGTTTACCGCTGCTCCCGGTGGTCCCACAGGTCCGGGAGGCCCCTAAAGATAGACGCAGAATATCAATCAACTATAAGCATAATGAAATGTGTCTCACTTCAGATCCATACAGTAAGAGATATTAAACGGGGTAAGAAGTGTTGTAAATGCTTCTGCATAATAAGTATATGCAGTATACTTTTAATAACACACTTGTGTTTGTAAATATGCATGTTTGTATGTGCATATGCCATCTGTAAGCATTATTGGTTTCAAACCCTTTTTCATAGTAACAACAGTCAGTTTTTGATCATATGGTATTTTTTTACCATATGACCATTTATGGAAGTTGTTTATTTTACTAACACCAATGATGATGAGAAAATGACTGTTTTGATTAAATGGTGTGTGTGTACCTGAGATCCAGGGCTTCCCTCTCCTGGTGGTCCTCTGTTTCCTGGCATTCCTTGCATCCCCTGATTACCGGGCAAACCCTAATATAGAAAATATATAGAGATAAACATGAAGACATAAATATAACTCTACCTTACTACATAACAGGGCTTCTACAGGTCTGTCTGTCTATCTATCCATCTACTCATGGAAAAGTCTGAGGTCAGTACGAGTTTAAGACTAAATGTTTGTGTTTTGAGCATTTATTTGACTAATGTACACTAAAACCGTAATATCAATAAATGTTAATGTGATTCTAAAGTTAGTTATATAAGTAACTATAATTAAATTGGTTGCTATTTTAGCATATTACAACTCATGCAGAGCTGAATCTTCAGAATCATTACTCCAATGTCACATTATCCTGATAGAACTATAAAAGTAACTAAAATAAATAAAAATAAACAATGTCTGTGCACTCACTGTGTATAAATATTGTGTGCATATATAAATAAATAAAAATTATTTATAAATATAAACAAACATTTTCTTAAATCTATACATGTATGTTTTATATGTATACTGAATAAATATGCACAGTACACACACACAATTGATTAATCATGATTAATCTTTTGACAGCCCTAATATATATATTTATACTACAGTTCTGGTTCTCGAATCTGATTGGCTAATAGCCGTGAGATATTAAAGCAATATCAGCAATCCTACAGCCTCTTCACCCTTGTGTATTACTCCGCCCTCACTAGGACTAAACAGGGAATAAACAACTCACTACAGTTATATTGTATAATAATAATACAAACATTTGCAGCATTGTAATACAAATATTGCAGCTGTTGGACAACATAATATACTTTTGAGGCTTTTTTGGGCGAGAATATAGTAGTTTAGATTGCAACGATTCAGTTTATTTATAAGGATAGTGGCTGCTTTAAATATTTATAATTTCGGAGATTCAGCGCATCAGCCTGACATACTGAGCAGAGCAAAAACGGTTGACGTTCCGCCACGAGATGGCGACAGAGACCATATAATAAGTCCTTAGGGGAGGAAAAATTTGATAGTTTGTAATTTTTTGTGTGTGCAATATTTCGCATAAATTTTAATGTATTATGTTTTTTATTTCTAAAGATGTTCTGTGACTAAACTATTATTTTAATAAATATATCTGTTAAATAAATCTATTTTGTTTAAACGCACCAAAATATAATCATTTTCAAAATGGGGAGTACTCCTTTAGTGAGGTAAAAGATATATATATATATATATATAAATCACCACATAAATGAAATGCAGCAATTCAGCTCTTGGCCCTAGGGAACCCACAACTGCTTATGATGAAAAATAAGCAGAAAACCCTTGCTGACAGAAGACAAAATGAAGCGTCTTTCTTTAAACAAGAAAACACTTGTAGAAGTGGTCTCATTACCCTCAGTCCGGGAGGTCCGGCTATACCTGGAGGTCCTGCGTCGCCCTGTAATTCAACAAAAACAGATTACCATTGTTATGCCAGTTTCACTCTCACTTTTTTCATCCTTCAACTTTCACTCTCACAAACTCTCTTTATTATTAACAAATATTTTAAAGTTTTTTGAAGACGTAAAACAGCTTTTTGAGGCAAATGGAATGAAACTTGAGCCATGATTCACTGAAAAACACCATTTCAGTAAATCATGATGATAGTGTTTGGGATCAATAATACGGCAAATAAAATATAGAAGGAATGATTGCATTGTTATCAACTTGAATATTATATTATAAACATGCATTAGAAAGCATGTATCTATGTTAAGACAGACTGTAGAGTATAGCTGGAAAAAGAAACCAGTAGTAGCTATAAAACAAGCCCAGTTCCCCCTGTAACACCTGCAGTCCTGCTCCTATTGACTCATTACTTTAATGTGTGGTAGTTTTATGCTCCACGTTTCAGTGCGTTTAACCACAATCAGCGAATATAAATGGAAAATGTTAGCGTAAACAACTTTCAGATTCTCCAGAGCATGAGATGTAAACACAATGTGATGCTTATTAAACGCTCACGGGTGGGAAACTGTAAAACGAGAATGAAACAAAATGCCTGATCTTTGCTTTTAAACCTAATTGTATGCTAGTAGTTCTGAGAATCCACACGGAACATTTGCAGCAAAGTCACAACAGTAACTCTATTAAACAGTATAATCGTTGTTATCAAACTGATGAATTCTCTAGAGAAATGCATTACCTTATCTCCCTCTTTGCCTTTTCCTGGCAAACCAATTTCTCCTCTTAACCCAGGCTCACCGGTTGGACCAGGGGGTCCAGGAGGACCATCTTTACCTCCCTCTCCCTGGTAGGATATAAATAGCCATAAAGATAGGGTATTAACAGGGTGAATTATTATTATGATTACTCTTAATTATCTATGAGTTCAATAAAATTCATAATTTCATTTTAAAAAATCATAAAAAAATCATACAAATATAAATAAATTGTTAAAAAAAAAAGAGAAATACAAATCCAACTTATTCAACCAAACATCAACACAGCTTGACTTGCCTTTTTATATACAACAACAATCAACAACAAGTATTTTTATTATTTTATTTTTCATACCTTATCTCCTTTCTGACCAGCAATACCAGGTGGGCCAATGCTGCCTGGAATACCCTGAAAAACACACACACAACAAGAATATTTAGCAAAAAAAAAAAAAATTATGGACATTTAGCATCTAACCCTAGACCCAAACCATATAATATAATATAATATAATATAATATAATATAATATAATATAATATAATATAATATAATATAATATAATATAATATTCATTCATTCATTCATTTTCTTTTCGGCTTAGTCCCTTTATTAATCTGGGGTCGCCACAGCGGGATGAACCGCCAACTTATCCAGCATATGTTTTACGCAGCGGATGCCCTTCCAGCTGCAACCCATCACTGGGAAACATTCATACACACTCATTCACACACATACACTACGGACAATTTTAGCTTACCCAATTCACCTATAGCGCATGTCTTTGGACTTGTGGGGGAAACCGGAGCACCCGGAGGAAACCCACGCGAACACGGGGAGAACATGCAAACTCCACACAGAAATGCCAACTGACCTATAATATAATATAATTAATAGTATTTTTTCACTTGAAATAAAAATAAATCAAATTATTAAGATTTAAATTAATTAAACATTAACCAAAAATTAAGTACAAAATATTAAAAATAAAAAATAAATCTAATTATTAAGATTTAAATTAATTAAACATTAACCAAAAATTAAATACAAAATATTAAAAATTAAAAATAAATCTAATTATTAAGATTTAAATTAATTTACAAACCTTAATTTAATTTATTTTATTATTCGTTTTTATAGTCAATAAATTAATAAAATTACAAAGACTGCAAAAATCCTAAAAATTACTAAAACACAATAAAAGACCCCTCATTTTATTCAGAAATCAGAAATAATTTCATTTCTTGAAAGAAAAATGAAGATCATTGTAATCAGATTCAAGAGATTACTCGAGTGACTGCAGTTATGCCCACTGAGTGGCAAAAAGACAGTGGCAGCATTCGTGTACAGCGTGAAATCTGCAAAAACACAACTAAGATGTGGAAAACTTTTTGTGTGATCAACTGTACTAGACTTAGCAAGAATTAGTCTATTTTATGTACTTAAGCGAATACTTCTCAAATGTTTCGACATCATATTATGTGTATATTCAAAGTTGTCAGTCAGCCTTTATAAAAAAAATCATTATAATTCACTATATGTTCGACAAATTGTCTTAAGTTACAGAAGGTTTTCTGACAAGTACTGCTACACAAACCACAACTAAATAGATCCGATAGATTAGACAGGCTAGTGTTTAAAAATTTGATTGATATAGGCTTATATGTATTGTTTATACCATTACTTTTTTTATTTAGAAAAGAAAACAGAAGAGGAAAAAAATGGGGGGGGGTCTAACAAAGAGGTTGTCATAAGGCTTACAAAAACAAGTTACAATACATTATCACATATTATTTACAATGACATACTGTACTCAGTCCATTTTTCCCAATACTTGTTGGTTTATACCATTACTCAAGTCTGTATCTTCTGCCTGATGCTAACAGTTATTAGCATCATGATGCTAAATTATAGAAATAAATACTAGATATCGCATACGGACCCTGAGCATGCGTCAATACCGCTGCCATATTTGTACAGTGCTCCCAGCACAAAAGTCATTCAATCGCACTTATGGCCCGTTTCCACTGAGTGGTACGGTTCGGTACGCTTTTATGGCTGTTTCCACTGTCAAAGGGTACCTAAAAGCGAATCGTACCGTACCACTTTTTGGGTACCCTTTGCAAAAGGTAACCTAGTACGCCAAAAGGGTACCAAAAGGCAGAGCTAGAAGCGCAGCTGAACGCTATTGGTTTACAGAGATACGTCACTTGCAGAAGCAGGAGAATGAAAACAAAGGAACCGCCATTTTTTAAAACACAGCCGAGACATTACACCGTAATAATATATACATATAATAACAAGCCATGGTCGACCCGAGCTCAAACAAACCTTGTCGTCATCTTGATCAACAGCCACAAAGCGAAGAAGAACAAAATCTGCTGTGTCCTGTTGTTGTTTTACGAGCCCGTCTAAAAGTGCGAGCGGTCTCACTTTCTCCAGAGAGCTCGCCGCGCGTCTATATTTGAAATAACAAACTTCTTGAGCTCATATTAATAACGTGCGCATGATTATTGAAGCGCTTCTGACATCCGATCCTTTCAGAAAGGGACAAACGCTAGAGTGAAGCGCGAAAAAACAAAGGAGAAGCTGGAAAAAACAGCAGCAAATGATTCTTTCTGCAACATAAAACATGAACAAACTGCCATGTTTAATTATTATCATCGCCTTTTGGACTATTATGAACTCGGAATGATGGAATTACTTTCTAACAAGAGGTTACATGTGCTGGTGAAGATTAAAGATACAGATGAGAGGTTTGCACTGACTGGGCTATGTTTTGTGTTGTTTTTGAACTCAAATAAGGACTAAATGTACGCTGTGTGTAGTTTTTCTGTAATTGATAACATATCATTGATCTGCAGTTAATCAAATCATGTTCATAGAAAGGTTAGTAATGAACATTTATACACAAGTATTTATGTGTAAAAAGCATCTGTTTTGTGAGAAGTGCTTCTCATATGATATGTGAACGACCTGTACGGCTTTACTGTGACATTTCCTCGAGTAAAAATGACGTCGTCTAAAACTTTCTGTCGTACACCACGTCCATCAAAAGGGTACCATTAGTACCCTTTTGGCAGTGGAAACGCAAGCCTGATAAAGGCGACCCATACCGTACCGCTCAGTGGAAACGGGCCATTAGTCAAGACTAAACCCAATCTGAAGATGCTGGACTTTAGCGCTGTGTACAGGTGTAGTAACAAGCAAACAAAGAAAACAAAGCATAAAAGCAAAACATTTCATAGGTAAGATTTTGTTTTTTACAATTTTGTATGTTATGAACTTTTGTGCTCACCAAGTAACGTTATTGATGATAATACAGTCACCTACTGCACTGACCATAAGGCAAAGTAGCACCAACTTGCACTAAATTCTAGGCTTACGCTACTTTTGTTGAATAAAATCAGCTAACAATATAAATGAAATATGACAACAAGACGATGATGCCAGAAACTTGTATTATTGTCGGCTAAGTGAAGTAACGGCTAGATTTTGAAGTAACTTATAAGGATGCCTGATAACATTACAGTGCCTGCGCCTCAATGTGCATACTGTCCACCCTAAATTATTGAATATTAAAATGTTATATACTTACATATTATATGTTATATATGTGTATATATCTATGGCTCCGGATGGCAGTCCTCCACTGCACCTTGTTGCCACATTCATTTCAAAGGAGCGCTATCCTGTACCAAAATGGCAGCTCTATTGACGCATTCCTTCCAATAAACAACAATAGCGTAGGCGACATCTAATGTAAATATCTATGCTAAAGTATTATGGGTTTGGGATGACATAAGGGTGAGTAAATGATGACAATTTTTTATCTCAATTTATAATAGTAACCACAATACAATTTCAACGACTCAAAAAGAATCATTTAGTGATTCAGTGGTTGGGATAAACTATATCTTTCTTGACACAGAGTTTGTATTTTAGAAGTCAAAAAAATGACATGTAAGAACTTACCACATTGCCTGGCAGCCCTCGGGACCCCTGAGGGCCCATCAATCCAGGCGGACCCTAAAAAGATTGAAAAGTGTGATAGTGAAAAGTTAAGACAACAACAACAACAACAACAACAACAACACATCATG
The DNA here is from genome assembly GCA_903798115.1 of Danio jaintianensis. Classification (NCBI taxonomy): domain Eukaryota; kingdom Metazoa; phylum Chordata; class Actinopteri; order Cypriniformes; family Danionidae; genus Danio; species Danio jaintianensis. The sequence continues at coordinate 3,418,834 of CAIGQV010018201.1, read as the reverse complement.
TGAGAGAGGAAGACAAACTCACTGGGTCTCCATGTCTGCCTGACTCTCCTTTATCACCAGCATCACCCTTAGGGCCCTGAGCACATAAACAACACCTCAGACACACAAGAAACATCTCAATTGCTCTAAAAATCATAGACATGACTGGAATATGAAGAATAAGGGCTATGAGAAAAGCTATCATCATATTCAGCTTAAGAATGACAGATGGCTTTTGCTTTATAATGTTTTTATACGCAAATACTATTTCAAATTCACTTTGTATGCATTTCCAAAGGATGAGCATGTGAATTGATAGGGTGAAACTAACACATCTGACTTTTAATGCATATATGTTAAACCGCATAGCACGGATTGATGCACCCTGATTTTGATGGTTCATTGTGGGATTTTTCAGGGTGCAAAGGTTTCAGTGCACTGGACTTTTGAGCTTGAGACAGCATTTAAAATGGCTGGCGACCTGATCAGTGCACTGGCTACTGAGCAAGAGTGCTGATTGAGATAGCATAGCATAACATAAATCACAACCTAATAATATATACAATTTTATACAACAGTTCGTTCTGGTTCTAGAATCTGATTGGCTGATAGCCGTGCGATATTCTGCAATAACAGCACTCGTACAGCCTTTTCACCCTTGTGTATTACTCCGCCCACATAGAGTGACAGCAAATCAATAAACTCACTACAGTTTGACAAATATTGCAGCTGTTGGACAACTTAATATACTTTTGAGGCTTTTTTTAGGCGAGAATGTAGTTGCTTAGATTGCAACAATACAGTATTTTTATAAGAATAGTGGCTACTTTATTCAGCGTGTCGGCATTCATCAGCCTGTCATATTGAGCAGAGCAAAGACGGTTGACGTTCCGCCACAAGATGGCGACAGAGACCGCATAATAAGTCCTTAGGGGGAAAAAAACCCAGCGTAAATTTAACTACAGCTAATCAATTATAAAACAGGTAAGTGACATTCTAAGTCGATCTCTCTCTTTTGTATTTTGTAGTACTGTATTTATACCACAGTAATCTGGTAGGGTTAGCTTTGGCTTTTTCGGGGTTATTTAGTGTGATCTCCCGATTGCAACAGAGAAATACTGGGATATCTCTGTAGACTGATGGCATTTCATGCCGTTCAGCCTTATAATCTTAAAATGTAAGCAAAATCACCTGTTTTGTCAACATTTTAGACATTACACTAGAGAATCATTCAAATACTATCTCTAAAGTGACGTTAGTGAATGAGCACCGGTTTCTGCTGTTCTGACGGTCAGCTGCAAATGTGAATGAATGGCGGAAGAACGTAATTCCTCGTACAAAAGGATTTTTGAGACTCTCTGTGTTTGATTTTCTTTTTTTATACACACGATTATGCCGTCAAACTGTTATATAAACGCAATATCACACACGTAGCAGTGCGATATGGCTGTATATCGGCACTGCTGGGGCACTAAGGCACTCAGCCTGCAGCCTCGAGCCAATGCACGCCTCCCACCTCCCATATACAGCCATATCGCACTGCTACTCATGTGATATTGCTCATATAACCTAATGCAAAATCTATTGCATGAAAACAAAACAGGGTCTCTTTAAAAGAGTGTTTGTGGTTTACCGCAGGTCCTGGTTGTCCTCTGAAACCTTGCTCTCCAGGAAGTCCTCTTTGACCCTGGAAATATCAGAGATATTGTGACAGTTAATATATTAATGTTAACAGTTACCAAAGTGAGAACTCATGCCTAAAAAGTGTACAGTGTGTAATATTTTGTTCTGTTCTAGTGTACTTTACTGCCGTGTTGACTTTGTAATCTCCTTTCCCAAAGTTTACTCCAGAAATCTGAAACCTGGCTCTCTTTTAATATGACGTCAAGCAGTTTCTCTGACAGGAATGATTGCATTTGGCTGAACTAGTGAGAACTGCAGTAATTCAACATGAGATTTCTCATTTCACACTAATAAATTTGGGTGAGAGTAGATACATCATTGTAACAAGCTTGTCTGTGTTTGTGTAAATGATGCATCGCATGGTGGCTGGACTATTTTATTAGAGATTCTTAAATTCAGCCTCAGAAATAAAATAGAATAATGCATTCAGCTGCATAAATATAACTTTTTAAGTTGTATAACATAATATAATACAATATAATATAATTAGTTTTTAATGTGTAATATAACAATAATATAATAAATAATATATACTGATTAAAATGCTTTTATTATTATTATTATTATTATTATTATTATAAGTATAATATAATATAGACACCCAAAAATGAGCAAGTCTTGATGCATTCAGCTGCATAAATATAACTTTTTTTAATGTGTATAATATAATATAATTCTTTTTTTATTGTAATATAAGAATGATATAATATAATAAATAAAATATATACTCATTAAAAATGCAGTTTTTTTAAATTATTATAAATATAATATAATATAGTAACCCAAAGATGAGCAAGTCTTGATGCATATCTACAGGACGTGACCTCATGCATATTAATTAGCCCACGCTCATGTGTAGGTAATCTTTCTAGACCTTTCAGTCATGCTAAGTAATTAGAATTCATCAGATGTTGATATTTATAAAATGATGTGCTTTAATTGAGAGATTAAATATTCAAAAGAATTCATCATGGAAATGTCAACAGTTTAACCTCACGAAAAAAAAATATATATATAAATATATTCATAACAAATTGTTTGGCCATTTCTCTATATTAGTGCATGACTTTACTAATGAAATAACACTAATCTTAAAAAAATAATAATAATAATGGCTCAGGGCAAAAAAGTCAGTTCAGAAAAAATATGATATGCTCAAACTACAGCAAATTATTTTCAATATAAGAATAGTGGTTTTAAAAATATTTAAAAATATTTTAATAATGTTACAATATAATATAATATATAGGAAGTGACCTCTTGCATACTAATTATAATATAATATAAGTGAACTATAACAATATCATAATTGTAATATTATATTAATAATAATACATTTTAATATCAGGAAGTGACCTCATGCAGATTAATTAGCCCACACTGATGTATAGGTAATCTTTCTAGACCAGGGGTGCCCAAACTTTTTCTTATAAAGGGCCAAAAACAAACTTGATTGAGGCTAGTGGACAGAAGGTAAATATAGTTGCCATGGGTAATTTTCTAATGTTCATTCATTTTATAATATAATATAACATATAAGAAGTGATTCACTCATTCATTAATTTTCCTTCGGCTTAGTCCCTTTATTCATCAGGGGTTGCCACAGTGGAATGAACCGCCAACTTATCCAGCATTTGTTTTACAAAGTGGATGCCCTTTCAGCTGCAACCCAGTACTGGGAAACATCCATACACACTCATCCACGCACATACACTACGGCCAATTTAGTTTATTCAAATAGGAAGTGATCTCTTGCGTATTATTTACAATATAATATAATATAATACAGGAAGTGACCTTATGCAGATAAATATTTATAAAAGTATGTGCTTTTATTAAGAGATTAAATATTCAAAATAAATGAGAACAGTTTAACCTCAAGTAAAAAAAAAAAAGAAAAAAAAAAAAAACAATAAATATATTCATAATATATTGTTTGGCCATTTCTCTATCTTAGTGCACTGATACTTTTTACATTTATTTTAATAGCTTTGGGGAAAAAAAAAACAGTTCCGAAAAAAATAATAAAACAACGGTATAATATAATATAATATAATTTAATATATATAGGAAATGACCTATAATAATATTATAACTGCAAAAAAAGAAATATATATATATATGCTCAAACTACAGAAAATTCATTTCAATATTAGAATAGTGGTTTTAAAGATAGCCAGCAGAGGTACATAATAAAAGCTGATAGGCTACGACACCGCTGACCTTCAGGTTTATTAATATTCCCTTGTGCAACACTGAATCCCTTAACATCTCCTGTCAGACAGTGTGTAAAACACTCCAGGTGGCTGTTCTGCAAATCAAAACCATGCATGTTGCTCCCTTGAAAGTGGATTTGCCTAGTGATTCCTCAGACTGACAGCAGACTTCATTATGGATGCAGTAGTGACAGTAACATGCTGCAGTAAATGAACATTTTCAGATGCAACAAAACCTGACTCTCTACTGCCCTCTTAAGGTGGGTCGAAAAATCTGCAAGAGTTGCTTCATTGGAATAAAATGATATTAGGAAGTGATGGAAAAGCATAAAATCTCACCATGTCGCCTGGCTTTCCTTGATCTCCTTTCTCTCCCTTCTCTCCTGGTTTTCCCTAGAAATCAGGCAACAGTGAATTTAAAACACACAAAATATGTGCTTATGATAAAGGATTTCAACCTGAAGTCACAAAAGAAACAATAAATATATTCTATTTTTGCTTCTTAAAAAAAGGAACCAACTAAACTGGGGCTTTGTCTTTAAATAAACATATCACAGTTAGTGATTTAAACTACATGGGAAGCCATATTATCTCCATATTACTGTAGCATTAATGTTTATTAATTATAAAAAAAAATACAATTAACAACATATAATAATGTATAGTATACTCAAATAAAACAATTTTACAATTGAAAGAAATAATCAATTTAATATACTGTAATATAATATAATATATTTTAATAAAATAACATATAATATATAGAAAGTGACCTACAATAATATTATAATTGTAATGTTATATTAATAATAATACATTTTAATATAACATAATACATTTTAATATAATATAATATAATATAATATATAGGAAGTGACCTATAATAATATTATAATTGCAATGTTATAATAATAATACATTTTAATAAAATATAATAATATATATTGTAAAATAATATAATATAAAATATTTTATTGAAATATAATATAAAGTAATCAAATATCAAATAATAAAATATTAAATAAAATAATATAATACAATAAAATATAATATAATATAATAATATATATAATATAATAGAAAATAATTTACTATAATATAATATAAAATACAATATAATACTCAAACAAAATACAAGACAGCACATAGAGCAGTTTTTATATTAATGTCTAAATCTATTTGTGTGTGTGTACCTTGTATTCCTCATGTTGTGGGGATCAAATGTCCCCACATGTATAGCGATACCAGTAAATTTTGACATTGTAAGGACATTTTTTGGTCCCCATGAGAAAAAATGGGTGATAAATTAGACAGAATGAAGAATTTTAAAAATGTAGGAGGTAGGGGGACAGAACATACAGACTGTACAGTATAAAAACCACTATATCTGCAGTATGAGAAGTCCTCATAAAGATAGCTGTACGTGAGTGTGTGTATATTCATTGTTAAAAAAATAAAATAAAATAAAAAGATTTACACTGTGAAAACACAAGTATTTTTGTTGCACGTTCATACAAATCCAAAAGCCACATACCATAATTTCTGTATGAATATTCTGTACGAATACCATTACATGTCTGGTTATTAGATATAAAATTGACTAACTATTGTCAAAAACTCTAAATATTCTCAAAATCAATACAAAACTACAGACTTACCGGTTCACCAGGTTCAGGAATCACATTGGCCACCTAAAGAAATGATATTGAATGCATTCAGAGATATATACACTGAAAAAAAAGCATAATAGCTGCAAAATATCCTTCTCTCTCACATTACTTGCAATATAATGTCTTCAATAGTCTATAATTGTGCATCTGTATAAACTATAATGTCAATTATAAACCGTGCTCACATTGCCTGGAGCTCCGGCCGGACCCCGGGGGCCAATCTCACCCTGTGTGAATGAAAAACAGTAACAGAGAAAGGTTATATTCCTCATCCTGTCAGCTTGTTAATTATCTCATTAACGACCTCGTGCCCTCAAGAAAGCAACCATCACTGACGGTTTAATCGCCAATGTGTGCGACCTGCAGCAATATGTGGTCAAAAATAGCCCTCTGTAAATCCTTTTCTTCAATGTACTTTCACACCTTCTTACACAGATGTGATTTTTGTACATTAAAACAAAATAAGTCTTGGTAACAACTTTACTTGAAGGGGTGTTCATAAGACTGTCATGAAACCTTTATAAATCATGACATGGCACATATCATGAATGTGAATGAGAGTTTATGCGCGCTTATAACAACTATCATTAGGTGTCATTTGCTCAGTTATGACATTTTAAATGCAAAGATAACAATATCTGTTATGACAACTTGACATTACCAAGACAACAAAACTTGTCATAAATCTGTCATAAACATGATTCTCATGAAGCCAATATACACTCACCTGCCACTTTATTAGGTACACTTTACTAGTACTGGGTTGGACCCCCTTTGCCTTCAGAACTGCCTTAATCCTTCGTGGCATAGATTCAACTGGAAATATTCCTCAGAGATTTTGGTCTATAGTGACATGATAGCATCACGCAGTTGCTGCAGATTTGTCAGACCAGGCAACGTTTTTCCAATCTTCTATTGTCCAATTTTGGTGAGCCTGTGCGAATTGTAGCCTCAGTTCCCTGTTCTTAGCTGACAGGAGTGGCACCCGGTGTGGTCTTCTGCTGCTGTAGCACATCCGCCTCAAGGTTGGATGTGTTGTACGTTCAAAGATGCTCTTCTGCATACCTCGGTTGTAACGAGTGGTTATTTGAGTTACTGTTGCCTTTCTATCAGCTGGAACCAGTTTGGCCATTCTCCTCTGACCTCTGGCATCAACAAGGCATTTGTGCCCACAGAACTGCCGCTCACTGGATATTTTCTCTTTTTCAGACCATTGTCTGTAAGCCCTAGAGATGGTTGTGCGTGAAAATCCCAGTAGATCAGCAGTTTCCGAAATACTCAGACCAACCCGTCTGGCACCAAAGTGTTCACTTAGTCACTTAAATTACCTTTCTTCCCCATTCTGCTCGGTTTGAACTGCAGCAGATTGTCTTGACCATGTCTACATGCCTAAATGCATTGAGTTGCTGCCATGTGATTGGCTGATTAGAAATTTGAGTTAACAAGCAGTTGGACAGGTGTATCTAATAAAGTGGCTGGTGAGTGTAAATATGTCATGAATTTTATAACAGCATTATTTTTATTTACAGAGGTACAAGCTGAATTTGTCTTTAAAATGTCATTAAATATTAACGATGCTCTTACAAATTATTTGACAGATTTAGTGACACTTTTATTTAGACATTCTAATGACAAAAACAGTTTGTTCCACTGAAAACGTGATCAGAAAAATATTCACGACACAATTATAATGGCCTCATGACAATCATGACAATGTTTATGACAATTTGTGCAGTCCTAAAGTCTTTTATAAATATTTTCTATTTTCTATTTTAAACATTTCACAATGTCATTAAAGCTATTAAAGAACTATCTACAGTAACATTCAAATGTTGCTTTTGTGATCTATGCTCTCTTGAGCTTATCAAAGCTGCATTCATTCGATGGAAAATTTACTAAAAACAGAAAAAATGTTTTCTATATTTAGATTTTTTTAATAAATACTTAAAAAAAAAAAAACATTTGGTTACACTTTATTGTCTTTTTGTTGCAGCGTAACTATTAATTTAACATTAATTAAATACATGTACTTAATACCTGTATATGGTTAGGGTTAGTTGCATGCAATTATGCATAATTAATTTTAATTACTAGAAGTACACAGAACACAATGTAAAAAGTGATTAGTTTTTACTTTAAAAAGGTGAGTAAAACCATTGCTTTTAAAGTGATTAGTTGACTTTACTTAAAAAGTGAGTAAACCCATTGCCTTAAAATTATTAAGTAAATGAATTTTGTGCATATCTATAAAAATTAAGTCAACTGAACCATTTCAAGTTACAGAGGATTTACTCACTTTTAGTAGTCAATTTGTTGCTTTTAAGGCAGTGGTTTGACTCACGTTTTAAAGTAACTAATCGCTTTTTACAGTGCATGTGTAACAAGGATTAAAAAAATAAATTAAAGAGTTACCAAAATGGAAATCTTTGTAAAAGCATTTGTAATTTTCAGTCACATTTGATCGACTGAATTGCATTCTTGCTGGATAAAAGTATTATCTCCATAAATATGTCAAACAGTTAAGCAGAAGCATTTATATTAAACTTTACACTGTTTTTAAACAACATGAATCTATTTTGTGTCTTAATCTCTTCATATAATTGTTTAGATTTCTGTTCGTCCTCACCTTGTCTCCTTTCTCTCCTTTCACGCCATTGGGTCCCTCTCTTCCTCTCTCTCCCTACAAGAAAGATGGAGGGATGAAGATCTGAACATACTTGCATTAATAAGACTTTCAAATAGTCTGTATCATCTAAATATACCATTTTTTCTACCAAACTTTGCAGCAAAAAATAAAGCACACCATTGAACAGATATAGGTTCTAACAATGGGAGAGTGTGTTTTTTTGTGCTGTAGGGCCTTATGTTTTTACAAATCAATATCTATTGATTCTGTTAATCAATGAAGCATCTGATTCTGACTTCAAAACATCAAAACAACAGAGAAAATTTGATTCTTTCAAACATATGTTCATTTTATTCTGTCTTACGTGGTTTCCTCTCTCTCCTTTGGGTCCCATTGGGCCAACCTGGCCGGTCAAACCAGACTCTCCCTAAAACAAAACAAGACACAGAGAGAAAAGAGTTCAATGTGTCCTTCTGCCAATGATTTTCCAAGACTTACTTTTACAAGTTTTTTTATTTTCCTTACCCGTTCACCAGGAGGTCCTCGGGGTCCTGGAAGGCCTTCATCTCCCTGAGAAAGCGAGAGAGAAAAAGTGGCATTAGTGAGAGAAGAATCTCTAGTCCAGACCTTAAAGGGACAGTCTCTCCGATTGATTGGTTACCAATCACAATCAGTCGATCTAATAATTGCTTCTTAATATTTATTCTTGATTTGCCAGTTTCACTTGTAAGTCTCTAAAACAGCATAGTTTGATTCATAGATGTTTGTAAGCATACTGTTTTTTTATTTATTTATTTATTTTTAATGTCTGGAGTGTTGCTAGACTAGTCAATAAAAAAAATTCCATGTAAACATTCATGATCTGACCAATGAGAGCAGAGTAGACTCTTGGTAAGGAGGAGTTTAGGGAGACTGGATCCGTCAAAAAAATATTTTGGCTGAGCCTACTACTCAGTAGGTGCTACATTTCAATTTGAATTTACTAGACAACCGTTAGAAAAGTACGTTCTATATAGTATGAATGTCAGTAGTATGAATGGAACTTGGACGTACTACATGCACCATTTGTCATGATCACTTGACCTACCCACGCCAGTTGAGTCGTTTCACTCCCATTCCTGAATTCTCTTACGGTGTATCATGGGATAGCGTAGATTAGCGGATGCGCACTTCAGAATCTTGCCGGAAGTAGTAGGTCATCCGGATAATTCTCACGTACTATTTTCCGAATTCTGACATACTACTCGGCTCACATACTGTTTATAGCGTACCATATAGTATGGAAGTATGCCATTTTGGATGCAGCATTTGTAAATTTGCTAACTTATTTGGCAGCTTTGGATAGATGCTAAATTATCGTAGGAGATCCTAAAACAAAATGTGTTAAAACAGCATAATAGAGGTACTTTAAAATACAAATTCACAATAATTACCTTCGGTCCAGGTTTACCAGGGAAGCCATCCTGTCCAGATTCTCCTTTCTGTCCCTAAACAAAAATACCACATGATTAAAAACAAGACCGCAGTGCGACAGAAACACAAACGAAAAGGTCGAAAAAGCAGATCTGGCCTTTAGTGGGCTGTATGAATGATGAAGTTCTGCCTGAAGTAACTGAGTTCAGTTTCCTCATTAAAACCGCTCTAACCTTCTCGCCGTCGTTTCCAGGGAAACCGTCCACTCCATCTTTCCCTGGCGGACCCTGAAAAAGAATTACCATTAAGACCATTATTTCAGGTTTTTCTGCACTAAAAACAAGTGTAGTAATAGTTAATTAAGAGAAATAGAGAAACAGATTACGGAAATCTTTAGACAACATGTTTGAGGTCTGCGGGAGAAAAAAAATCCTCACTTGTTTTCCTGATTCTCCTGGTTTTCCTGAGAAGCCGATTTCACCAGGTAATCCCTGTGAAGACAAAGAGCAGAATTTAACTTCAAGCGCTATTATTCTTTGGCTCTAGTAGTTTGCAAATGAAAAGAAAAAAGATTGATTATTTGTGTGTATGTACACTTACCGGAGGTCCCGTCTGTCCAGGGCTGCCAGAAAGTCCAGGAGGCCCTTGAGGACCCTAAAAAAACAAAACTTTATATTTATTATCTTAGTGTAATCAATGTTGTGACGAACAATGATGCTCCAGAATGATAAAAAGAGGAATGACAAAAGTGTACAGATTTATGTGTAGTGTTTTTTGTGTGTGCAGCAGACGCCCATTTAATATTTTGATTAAAACGTGTGTAAAACGTCTGTTGGTTCTCCACCTTTTACTTACCAATAGCTGTACCATTGGTAACTTTATTCATTTACACAATGAAGACTATCCAGTCATGTTCATATCATTCATTCATTCATTTTCTTTTCGGCTTAGTCCCTTTATTAATCTGGGGTCGCCACAGCGAAATGAACCGCCAACTTATCCAGCATATGTTTTACGCAGCGGATGCCCTTCCAGCTGCAACCCATCACTGGGAAACATCCATACACACTCATACACTACGGACAATTTAGCTTACCCAATTCACCTTCACCTATAGCGCATGTCTTTGGACTTGTGGGGAAAACCAGAGCACCCGGAGAAAACCCACGCGAACACGGGGAGAACATGCAAACTCCACACAGAAATGCCAACTGACCCAGCCGAGGCTCGAACCAGCGACCTTCTTTCTGTGAGGCGATCGTGCTACCCACTGTGCCACCGTGACGCCCCCATATTCACATCACAGTACATATATTACAAAAAAATATATATATCACAATGTCAAATTTTTCCAATATTGTGTTGCTCTAGCTGTGGAGTACAGTGAAATTTAACAATATTATGTGGATATTGACATTAATAACACCTGTATGCATGTTTTTTTTTTTTTCTTTTAATGGATTAGTTCATTTACAAATCAAAATTTACTGATAATTTATTTAATCAACCCCTTGCCATTCAAGAGGTTCCTGTCTTTATTTCATAAAGAAATTAAGTTTTTTGAGGAAAACATTACACGATTTTTCTCCATATTATGAACTTCTAAGGTGCTTAGTGGTTTAAACTTCCAAATTGATGATCGATGGAGGGTCTTACCTAGCAAAACATTGCATTTACTATGAAATGCAAACGTTTGTGGTTAAAAAGTATATACATTTCAATTTTTTAAGAAGCAAAAACCTAGTTAAGACCCTTATTTCTTGACTGTAATCCTTTAGATCAGGAGTCTCAAACTGCCTCTTATAATATGCATTTATTTTTACCTAATTATCCCAACGACTCCCATGATTTGTTCAACGATTCATTTGTTCTCAAACCCCTCCTTAGCGCGAAGCTAATCTGCGCTGATTGGTCCGATGACCTAGTCTGTTGTGATTGGTCAACTGGGTTCAGCGCGAGAGAGAAATACCCACCACAGCTATGAAATAGCAGCCAGAGAGTATGTGAGAGCCCAATGTAGGAATGCAATAAAGCAATGCAGTTAAACAGCAGCATATTACTCTACTCTTAACCCTAACCCCAAGTAATAACAACGACACATATTCAGTATTAATTCACACAGTGGCTAACTAAAGCTGAACTATTTTGAAAACTGACGGCGCCGTGCGTGTGAGGAACAGCTGATGGTGGCCATAGCAACGACAAACAGCAGAGGATCAGGAGCACAAAACGCATTTAAATTGGTAAAGGAAGAAGCATGCGGCACATTTTCAACGTGGTTTTGGACACAATATGTGAATAGCTTTAACTTCTAGTGAATAGATTTAACCTGAGAGATACAAGCACTCATCTATAATAGATAAGTGATTAAAAGCCGCGCGGGGCGATTACAACTTATAACAGACAATTAAACCACACATGTTTTGCAAACTACACAAAACGAGGCAACAATTTTATTTACATTTACATGTTATGATCCGGAGGAAGAAGACACTGGTCCATATGAACTGTAACAGTTACTGAAAAAGTCCCTGTGAAAGTCTGACAAAGTCACATACATAATAGTCTCTGCTGCTCCTTCCTTTAATAGCAAACGGACGGCAGTCATCAGTCAGTGATCGTTATCTTCGTCCCGTGATCCCAGTGCTCCGCTAGTGTCTGAAGTCACATTTTATAGGATCTGGAACTACATATTTGGTTATGTACCGTATCGACGTCGACGCTTTCAAACAAAAGATCCAAACCCAACTCGATTCATTCATTCGACTCTGAGTCAACTATTTCGTTAAAAAATCAATAGTTTTAAACACTGTGCACTTTCAGATTTAAACCTCAGCTGGATGTTTTCATTCACTTAGAGTTGTGCTACACACTACATGGAAGCTCATTTTCAAAAACCCATAATAGGGGCTCTTTAAGTTACCCAAACTGCTTTCTGTCTGCTGTTTTTACGCTACTGGGACAATACAATTGGTTGGGACAGAATAATAACAATTATGCCTATTATTTGTAGTATTTTCATAGCAATTTAAAGTCCCCCTTCAATATGTACAACAAGAAACAAAAAGCTCGAGTTTTGACTGCATACACTCTGTGGAAGAATGACTGAGTGTGTGTCTAACGCTCTGCCATACACACAACAACCACAGATGTATTTCAGCAGCTCATGTGTGACACGATAAACGTGCTGATTTGCATTATCACTGGTGACAGCTAATGTTTGAAATATAAACGTCATGTCTGTTGTCCTAAGATGCATCAATTACGTCAGGTTTCCACTTGTTTCTTGTGCTTGAATGTTAAAACGGCCCTCCTATTAATTGTCAGTCAATGAAATGGCCCCCCGCCAATTTGAGTTTGAGACCCCTGCTTTAGAGCCCTTTGAATTACCACTGAAACTGCAATTTGGAAGTTCAAACCATTAAGCAACATAGAAAACTTAAAAAACAAAAAAAACACACAATTTCTTTTTAACAGAACATAAAAAGAAATAAATATATTGGATGACAAGGAGTAATTATGTCATATTTTCATACTGAAAGTGAACTACTCCTTGTAGTAGGACTGATTTTCATTCCTTTAATAACCACTAGAGGTCCCGGTTACTCTAAACACATCCCTCCCCCAAATTTTCACCATATTAAAATACTCAATTAAAAAATAATAATAACAATAAACAAATAAAATACTTAATATTTTTGTAGAATTGAGCATGTTTACTGTCTAGAGTATGTTAATTTATAATGTATAAAATAAGCAAGTGAAATGCTATTGGTCAATGAATTTACTGCAGCATATAGTATACTTTATTAGGAATGTGAAGGAATATGAATGTGATGGTAGTTCTTACAGGTGGTCCCGGAAGACCGTCAACTCCTGGCAATCCTGCATCACCTTTTTTACCCTGGAGAAACAGAGAAAAAAAATGTCTCAGAATTTTTTCAGAGTGCTTTTTTATAAGCAAGATGAATGAAGAGATCATTTAATAAAAGACAAGAAAAATATCCTTAAAGAAAATACAAAAAAAATTATGCAATCAATGTTACAATCAAATATCAACTTAAGTGGATACTAACAGAAAAACACTGAAATGTATCAAATGTACATAAATAAACATAACTGCAATCAGTGGAACAAGCATCCAATTAAATAAGGAGACAATAAAGGAGGTATTATATAAAATAATATCAAAATTATTATAAATATTATATAAAATAATTTTAAAATACACTTTTTTCCAAATTCAACTATCAGTCTTTTGCACTTTAGTTTAGTTTATTTTTAACATTATTTAATTAATAATTTCTCAGTATTTTTAAATGTGCATTTCTATAATTTTTTCTAAAAAAATACAGAATTGTATGAGAGAAATTCTGTCCTACTTCTAATGAAACTTCTACTACAGGTCTAAAACAAATGCTGTGCTTCCCTCTGCTGGACAAACAGCAAATGACACCCTTTTCACTCAAAATAAGCACGATGACAGTATTAAAAACAAACATTTTAAACATCGGAAAACAAGAATATTAACCTGTTTTGATATATTTTCATCTGAAACATAATTTTAGCATATGAGACATATGGATAAATATATAATAAGCATAATAATAGTTACTAACAAAAAATATCGAAGACAGTGATTTGCTACCTGTCCTTTTCAATTAATACTTTTAGCGAAAACAAGCTTAGACATGAAATAAAGCGAATAAAACTGCAATTTTAATTAAGAGACTTAAGCAGTTGAGAGCAATGGGTGGTAAAACTCTCTCCCTCACTTTCATATTTCACTAATTCATTCCCTCACTGATATAACAGAGCGTGCTAACACTTGCGCATCCCCTGCTGCTGCTGCTGCATATGACATGTGCAGGCAGTCTGGCGGTATTACACTGATAACAGCTTTAAACGGATGGGGGGGAAAAGAGTCAGAAACTCTTTCAGCGTCAGACTCCTGCCGTTCAGCAGTTGTGCGTCATTCTACACTCACTCAAGCACAACCCGCAGCGTTTCTGAGTTACATTCCCTCTCCGAGAGCTGCTGTTTCCCGCTGGGAGATAGAAAAGTCGGACTACACTAGAAACGCTGCGGCCCTGCTGAGCTACAACACTGAGATCCAGAAAATGCACCTGAAAACTCACATCCGCGAGGACGAAAAGTATCGCAGCGCTAGTCAGTGCGACTCTTGATGTATTGAATAGGTATGAAGGAGGACTTTTAATTTTCAGTAACCCAGGTAAAGCGCTTCCGGACCGGTGAAGTCACGTTTAAGGTCTGTTTTCTTTAAAAAAAAAAAAATCAATGCTCTTCACTGCCTAATTGATATACGATCTAAAGTGGGTCTCAGATTGTACAAGAAACAATGCATTGAATTACATTTTTCCACGCCATGGCTTTAAAATGTGAACATTTATTTTACCACAGTATTT
>CAIGQV010018201.1:3381290-3403811 GCA_903798115.1 Danio jaintianensis | reverse complement strand
TGAATGCTAAAGTCTGTTTAACTGATTATATTTTTACATTACAACATGGATGCTGTGATAGGAATCATAAAATAGAAAAAAGTCACAGAAACCATTCACCGGAAGTTTATCAGTAGGGGGAAAAAAGGAAAAACACTTAGCTGTATACCCTATTGTTCAAATCTTCATATAACTTAAAGGTCCCATGAAATTAAAATAAAGTTTTTCTAGATGTTAGTATCAGTATTGTTCATTTTTAGGATATCTATAAGCTATCGCGCACCAAAACAGTGACAAAATTCACATTTAGAAGATATAAACTTGATGTAAACATGTAAAGCTTGTAGTTTGTCACTTCCGTCTAAATGGATCAACGTTTTTTTATTATTATTTATTTTTTATTATGCTTTAAACAACAGATACATGACAATAGAACAAACTATATAATGCCAGGGTGATAAAAGGTAAATAATAATTACAACAGTACAATAAAACAAAACACACGCACACAAAAAACAAGTGTAAAAATAATTCAATAAAATTCTTATTATTACAAACAAACAGGACCTTTACATTAATCAAAAATGTTTAAAATAGCACACAAATGGACAGTTTTAATGGCCTTTCTATTAGTACTATGTTGAATACTACGTTGAAATACTAAGTCGTTAAATACTATGTCAATGTCAAGTTTATTTCTATAGCACATCTTAACACAACACAAGTTGACCAGAGTGCTTTACATCAATAAAACATCAGAAACAGAAATATTTCAAAACAAAGAAAGAATAAAACAGAAAAAACACATTAAAAATTAATAAAAAGTTTAAAACGTGGTACACAACGGTTCATCGGTGACCATATGCCAGTTCAAAAAGGTAGGTCTTTAACCTAGATTTAAAAACAAATAATGATGGGGCAAATCTAATACTATAGGGTAATGCATTCCACAACCTGGGCGCAGCTACTGAGAATGCACGATCACCCCTGCTTTTCAGCTTTGATTTGGGAACATGCAGCAATCTCTGGTTAGATGACCGGAGCGACACACCTGGACGATACTCTACTAGCAACTCCGAAAGATAAGAAGGGGCCCAACCATTTAATGATTTGAAAACTAGGAGAAGAATTTTAAAATCGACACGATATTGCACAGGTAACCAGTGCAAAGAGCGTAGCACTGGAGTAATATGATCACGTTTTTTTGTGCAGGTTAAAAGTCTTGCTGCTGCATTTTGTACCATCTGTAACAGGGATAAAGCTGATTGGCTAATGCCGTAATACGGTGAATTGCAGTAATCAAGCCTTGATGTTAAAAATGGATGAATTATTTTTTTCAAAATTATTAAAAGATACTATAGGTTTTACTTTAGCTAAAAGACGGAGCTGGAAAAAACAGGATTTGACCACTAAGTCTTTAAATACTACGTTGAAAAGTAATTTTTCAGTTCCTTATATAAAACAAAAACGTTTTTTTGTTGGAAACTTGTTGTACACTTATGAATATGAAACTTAATCAACAAAATAAATAGATTAATAACAAAAACTTTATTCAGATTATCTCAATGCTTTTTTGCATGTCACCTCATACTTCAGTTTCTCATCAAATCTCGACCAATCAAATGCTCTCTAGTATGCCCCGCCCCCCTTCTCATTTGATGCGCTTGAGCTCAACCACTCTCACTGGCAGAGCGTTGATAAAGCAAAACGCTATTGGCTGTTTTTTTAAAGGGGAGGAGCTACACTATGTCCCACGCTCTTCATGTTTCGGTTGAGATCAAACATCGAATAATCATGCACATTTAAAAACACTTCACAGACCTTTAAAGGGGCCCGATTGTCTCTTTTTACAAGATGTAAAACAAGTCTCTGATGTCCCTAGAAGTGTGTCTGTGAAGTTTCAACTCAAAATAAAACACAAATATTTTTTCATAACTCTTTGAACCTGTTCTTTTTAGGCTTTGATCCTAATTGTGCCGTTTTGGTGACTGTCGCAAGATGAGATTGAGCTCTTTTCAAAAGAGGGCGGAGCTACAAACACCTATGTGTCAGCATAGCGGCAGATTCAAAACAGGATTATGGTGATCTCTGTGGAAAACCTACAAAGGTCAAAACAATGCCTCTCAATCGCTGACATTATCTTCAGCAGGTACGGCGTAAAGACTCTAATGGCGGACGGCTGCTTCTCACTCAGGGCTGTCCAATGGCTAATGAGGAGGAGATGGTCACTAATGGGCGGGGCTTTCCCCCTCTGATGACACTTACAAAGGGAGAATGTCAATCAAAGTGTTTCTGCAGACTGTTTTTTTCAAGTGTGATTATAAAAAATAGAATGAATAATTTTTTAGCATCAGATGCCGGCTATATTCATACACTGCTGCCACACAACTGTGTTTAAACCCCTTATAAAAGTGATTTTAGCATAATCCACTTTAAAATTACATGTTGAAGAGTTGGTTCACTCAAAAAATGCCAGTGTTTGCCCTATTATAATATTCACTGAGAAAACTGCTGAGAAATTTTGAGAAAAACACCATAAAATAAAAATAAAAGTCGTTTTCAAGACATGGTTTCAGGCATGACATTAGTCTAGAAGTCATAGAAATGGTGCGGAATAACTGTCATGCAGTGTATCGATATGGAACTGTAATGCGCTCAATATCTGCCTGGAACTAGCTGTGCGTTTATTAATACCACACGTCAGAAAATGCATCCACCAATCAAAATAGAGCATTCAACAGCCCTGTAGTATTAGATATAATAGACTTTACATGCTTAATCACAAGTTAATAGACAAAGCAACATTAAAATGTAAGTTTTACATTTAATACTTTAATGTTAATTCAATTCAATTCTTTTTTAAATAGTTTTAACATCTGGAAGCTTCAGTGTTTTACAGGAAAAAAAGTATGTAATTCATACAAATTTACTGATTTAGAACAATATGAGAGTACAGGTAAATGACGACAGAATGTATCTTGATACACACAAACCTTCTCCTGCTTGTTTTTTCCTCCCTACGTTTTTTTTTTTTTTTTTAGAAGAAGAAAAAAATACTACTATTATTTCTGGGAAGAAACAATGTTTTCCAAGAAGTCGGAGAATGAGCATTTTAATGATGGTGTGGCTTTATCAGTCTGAGGGCATCTGAACATCTCCTGTCTCTGTTCTTAATGAGCTCCTCACTTTAATCTGAGCTCAAAAACACCAGACACATGAACCAAACCGCACTGAGATCCACACCGTCTCTATAGTGACCACAGAGCAGGTTATAGAGCATCTTACATAGCTATTAAAATCAGCCGAGCTGGATTGTTACAAAAAATACAAATGTCCTACCCTTGGTCCGGTTTCACCTGTCTCACCAGGCAAACCTGGAGGTCCAGGAGGACCCTGTGGAAAAACAGCATAAACAATAGGCTGATGAAAAAAAAAAATGAAGAGCACAAAAATGGAAGACAGGAAAAAAATATGATGCTTTTCTTTTCATTAGCAGTCTACAAATGAGATATTTTATGATGTACGGTGACTCCAAAGAGCATTGGGATTCAAGTATTATTTGAGCTCCATTAAGAAAGTATGATTGCCATTACATCAAATGTAAAATATTTTGATCTTGAGCTTTTCAAAACGTTAACGTACGTCATGATTTTGCCAAGTACGACATCTATGTTGATCCTGGAACATCATTTTTGTTGGAAAATGTAATCCATACCTATTCCCCACCTCTAAACCCAACCATAACTGTAAATTATGCCCAAAATCCGAGGGAAATAATAGTTGGATAACAATCACAGAAGTGCATAAACCAAACCATAAGCCTAAACTTAACATAAACTGTAAACGTATATGTAAAAGAATGTTGCTCCAGGATCAACAAGATGTCAATCCAGGAACATCAGATTAGGGAAATGTTAACACAATAGATTTAGTTTGAAACAGCATTAAATCAGGTAAAAAGTATTAGGACAATTGAGCTCAATGTAAAATATGTGAATTGAACAATTTTAAGTTTCATCAGCAATCTTCTCATTTTTTTATGATGTAACTCTAACAAACGGACTTGATTATTTGGTTACTTGAGCCCTATTTAAAAAGTTAATTATCCATTTACTTTTATAGTTATTTACTAAAGAATAAAACAATAACTTTTAAAAATAAATAAAATCTTACAATATACATTACACAAAATTTGTGCTATTTTATGAAAGTGGCTGCAAAAAATTGTTCGGACAACTATTTTTTCCAGCATTTGCTCTTTTTTTTATAACAATGGATTGTTTTGTATGTCTGGTTAGATTTATTCCATATCCAAAAAAACTGCGAGTAAATATATTTACTCAAAACATTTGTGTACTGTAAGAAGAAAGCTAGAGATTTTACCACAAAATAATGTGAAAATCTCCCAGCCCGCTCTTACATATTAAAAAAAAAAGCCTAGTTTGTGCCTACAAATAAAAACATATCACAAAACTTACTCTAATTGAATTAAAACAGAAATGAAAGTTAATAAAAAGTGTGAAGAATTGTGATGAATAAATAAATAAATGCATAAATACAATTGAATGTCTTAAAAAATTATATTAAAGTATAATTTGGTGCATTTAAACAAATTAAATTCAAATTAAATTATTGTAAAACAAAATAACAAACTACAAAATTTAAACAACATTTTAGATTTTTTGTGTTTCTTTCATCTTATTTTTTCCTCTTTATTAACATTTTAGTTTGTATTTGCCCTAACATTAAGTTGAATGAACTAATTTTTGGACTGTGATCTTAAGTTTGTTTTTGTTAGATTAGTTCCAGTTTTGGCTTTGTTACTGACTCATCTAATGTATATACACAAATATATTATTGTAAGGCATCCTACAGAATCATCTTAATTTAAAAGAGAGATCTGTGAGGGGTGTACTCATTTACACTGAACATATATAAAGTTGAAGTCAGAATTATTTGCCCTCCGGTGAATGTTTTTTTTTTTTTTTTTTCAAATATTCCCCAAATGATGTTTAACAGAGCAAGGAATTTTCACAGTATTTCAGATAATATTATTTCTTCTGGAGAAAGTCTGATTTGTTTTAATTTTAGCTAGAATGAAAGCAGTTTTTAATTTAGTTATTTTTCAGGTCAATACTATTAGCCCTCTTAAGCAATATATTTTTTTCAATTGTCTACAAAACAAACCATCATTATACAATGACTTTCCTAATTACCGAACTTGCCTAGTTAAACTAGTTAAGCGTTTAAATGTCACTTTAAGCTGAATACTACACTGTAAAAAAAAAAAAAATAAGGCAACAAACTTCAGGATATTTTTGTTTACTCAACTTAAATCGAGTCAAGTGAAGTAATTGGGTTGAAAGTTGAGTCAACTCAAAAATGTCCTGAAGTCAACTTTGTTTTGTTTTTTTTACAGTGTAGTATCTTGTAATATATGATGTATTGTCATCATGACAAAAAAAAAAAAAAAAAAAATTTAGTTATTAAATCTATTATGTTTAGAAATGTGTTGAAAAAAATCTTCTTTCCATTAAACAGAAATTGGGAAAAATATGTAGGGGGGGCTAATAATCCTGACTTCAACTGTAAATAAAGATCTGTTTTGAAATACCATTAAATCACAAAAATAAATCTTACAGGAGGTCCAGGGAGTCCGTCCACTCCTGGAAGTCCTGCTTCTCCCTGGGCTCCCTGAAAACACACTTATAGTTTAAAAACTCCTCTGAAGAAGCTAAAATAGACTCATCTTCTCAACTGACTGAACACTCACAGTCTCCCCCTTGAGTCCTGCCAACTGAACCTGTGGAAAAATACAAATGAAGACTTGAGCAACTCAATACAGCCGTTATAAAATCTGATTCATTGATTTAACCAATCAAACATCTCACCGCATCACCAGGTATTCCAGCAGGACCTTGTGCACCCTGTCAAACCAACAAAGCATTTATTAAACCACATTTTGACAGTTTAACAGAGATTTCAAGAGTTTCTGGTTAAATGCTCAGACTGAGTGGAGTTCAATTGGAGTAAAATCATCAGTTCTGCAAGTTACAACATCTGACAAGGCAGTATTTGGAAACGTGTGTGAAAGACAGCAGACAAGAGCTCAAATGACATCGTTTGGTTGTGTTTTGGGTGATTTTTGTGGACAAGTGTGAGAAACACAGGCGTATGAAACAAAACTATAATTTTCCAAAGAAGATCTTTGTGGTTTGGGGTTTTGATGTGGGGAAAAAGAAAGAGTCAAATATATCTGGCTCACTCTTCAATTATCTAAGAAATGCAATAAGAGACATTCAACAAAATAAACTGAAATAATAATAATAATAATAGGGCTGCACGGTGGCGCAGTGGATAGCACGTTCGCCTCACAGCAAGAAGGTCGCTGGTTCGAGCCTCAGCTGGGTCAGTTGGCGTTTCTGGAGTTTGCATGTTCTCCCCGTGTTCGCGTGGGTTTCCTCCGGGTGCTCCGGTTTCCCCCACAAGTCTAAAGACATGCGCTATAGGTGAATTGGGTAAGCTAAATTGTCCGTAGTGTATGTGTGTGTGTATGGATGTTTCCCAGTGATGGGTTGCAGCTGGAAGGGCATCCGCTGCGTAAAACATATGCTGGATAAGTTGGCGGTTCATTCCGCTGTGGTGACCCCAGATTAATAAAGGGACTAAGCTGAAAAGAAAATGAATGAATGAATAATAATAATAATAATAAATAAAATTCAGTCAAATGGATTCAGAGCAACTTGAGAGTGAATAACAGGAACGACAAAAGCCAAGCAACCGTCATTCCCCCAAAAATGTGTCTCCTTATTAGAATGTGGGATATTTATTGCCTGCATTAATATTGTAATTATTATTTCTACTGACATTATTATAGAGAAAAACAAATTTCCAGCTGCTGCATTTTTGGTTTTTGGGTGTAAGAGAAAAACAGCTCAAAGGCTGCTCAAATAACACACCATCATTTCTATGTAGTATACTAGTTATTATACTTACAATAAATGTTGTCAAGGAAACACTAGTAAAATTGTGTTATTAAAGAATGTATATTTTAAAGCTATTGAGTTCAATTTTAAATTAAAAAGTATTTAAATTTAAAGATTATGTTATATTATTTAATAAAACTAAAATTATTAATACAAAGCATTTTTGCCAAGTGCATCCAGAGTTTTCTGCTTCGACTGAAAGATTTCATTTTGGTGCATCCCTAACTATGCAAAAAACAACCAAACATTTTGAGAGTCCAAATGTATTCACAGTTGATGAAGACTAATAGATCGCAGGTTGAATGACACAATTAAATTAAGCTGCAAGAGAACATTTGTTAATTTGTGCATTGCTGAATCAATCTGATTTTGAACAAAAATATTTTGAGTCAAGATTTATTGATCAATTCACGAAGACGGTCAGTGGATTTGTTTCTAAAAGAATCAGAAGCTACGAACTAATCATTTGAGTGAACGATTCAATGAACTACTTATTAAATTGTTGCCACCTACTGGTGGGTTTAATAGCATTTTTTTTTTTCATGACAAGCCTAAACCAGGTACCAGATCAAAAACACACAGCAATATATTGAGTATTCTTTTTCTAAACCAAACCCTAAACATTTTGGACATCATTCTCAAAATAAAATACAAAAATAAAAATAATAATAATAATAATAATAATAATAATAAAACCAAATAAATAAAAAAATCATAAAAATAAAATAAATAAAATAATAACAAAATAAAATAATTAAAAAAAAAATAATAATAAATAAATAAATAAAAGAAGAAAAAAAAAATAATAATAAAAGAAAAAACAATAAAATAAAACAAAATAAATAAAATAAAAATTAAATAATAAAAACAAAACAAAATAAAAAGAAAAAACAAAACAAAATTATATCAAATAAAACAAAATAAAAAGATAATAATAGACATTTAATAAATGTCTAATTTATAAAAATAATAATAAAGCAAAACTAAATCAAATCAAATTAAAAAAAAAAAAAAAAATAAATAAATAATAAATTGCACAACTCTACCTTTTCTCCTTTTACTCCATTTGGACCAAGAGCACCAATCAGCCCTCTAAGACCCTGATTTTACAGGGGGGAAAAAGAGTCACTTAGCAATACCTGACATCAGCTCACAATAAAATCTTCTACCACCCAGTGCAACTGCATGCTGAGGAAAATGGTGAAAATGATATACATTTCAGAACCATCAGAACACTTACTTCTTTTCCTGGAAGACCTGGTTTCCCTGGAAACCCGTCTACACCCCGTTCACCCTAAATAACATTAGAGAGCGAGAGTAAAGACATTTTCAGTGTTACACAAGAGATCTACTTAACACAAATGCTGTCCTTTTGAAATGTATAATCATGAAAATACAGTTTCCAATACAAATACTGTTATCAGCACTTTATAAATAAAAAAATGTTTCTTTAGCAGCAATATTAGAATGATTTCTTAAATTCAGCTTTGAAATCACATGAACTACAATCTAAAATGTATTAAAATAGACAACTTTTGCACATAGTTGATGCAATAATTAAATGCTCTGTTAATGCTTCCAATTTTACAATTTCTAATGGCTACTTTCATCTTGATAAAGTAATCTCTGCATACAAAAATATGTCCTGTTCTGTATTTGTAGGCACAATTAATACACATTACAGCAAGCTACAGAAAGAAAGCAGTAATAAGAGCACATTTAATTATTGCATCAATTATGTGTAAAGGTTAACTGGTAAATGTCTATTTGAACATATTTTAGCATGTAGTTCATGTGATTTCACAACTGAATTTAAGAAATCCTTCTAATTTCTATTAATTCTAATTCTATTCGATTTCTAATTCTAATTTCTACACTACCTGAAAAATGTCTTGTCGCCTATCCAAGTTTTAGGAAGAACAAATAATAACTTGACTTCTAGTTGATCATTTGGTATCAGAAGTGGCTTATATGAAAGGCAAAGGCCTCAAGATTACGCTTATTTTACTCAAATAAAACATGCCTTGATTTTTAATTATTTAATTAGGACAGAAAGTCTTGTCACTTAACAGAAATAATGTACAGTATAGAATATAAAGTCATGGTGCAGTGGAAAAAGAATGAATATTGTGTATGACTCTCATGAGCTTGGAGGACTGCATCCATACATCTCTGCAATGACTCAAATCACTTATTAATAAAGTCATCTGAAACGGCAAAGAAAGCGTTCTTGCAGGACTCCCAGAGTTCATCAAAATTCTTTGGATTCATCTTCAATGCCTCCTCCATCTTACCCCAGACATGCTCAATAATGTTCATGTCTGGTGACTGGGCTGGCCAATCCTGGAGCACCTTGACCTTCTTTGCTTTCAGGAACTTTGATGTGGAGGATGAAGTTTGAGAAGGAACGCTATCCTGCTGAAGAATTTGCCCTCTCCTGTGGTTTGTAATGTAATGGGCAGCACAAATGTCTTGATACCTCAGGCTGGTGATGTTGCCATCCACTCTGCAGATCTCTCGCACACCCCCATACTGAATGTAACCCCAAACCATGATTTTTCCTTCACCAAACTTGAATGATTTCTGTGAGAATCTTGGGTCCATGCGGGTTCCAGTAGGTCTTCTGATTCATCGAAAAAAATCTACCTTCTGCCACATTTCCAAATGATCAACTAGAAGTCAAGTTATTATTTGTTGCTCTTACAACTGGGATCGACGACAAGACTTTTGTCAGATAGTGTTTTACCCTATTTCTATTAACTCAATATTTGTCTCACAAGCAATGTATAAATATAATTGCTTGCTACATCTTCATTTCTGAGTCAACGGCTCGCAAAAGTTTGTGTGTGTGAGCGTCTAGACAGTAGTGTTTTGTTTTTTAAATTGACCACAGACAGCAGGAACCAGCTGATAAAATAAGTGTAACATGATGAGCTCCTGAAAAACATTTGCGATATACACTATATGCAAAGCCTGCTGTTTCAGGTCAGGAATTCAGGAAATAAAACAGATGGTAGATGAGTTTGTGCATATTTATTTCGAAATCAAGGCCATTTCAGTTCAAATGAAAAACCATAATCGCAAAAAAGTATAATCTGATATTTCCTGTATCAATGAACTGTGCACATGTTCTAAAAATACGGCCATTTGCTCCATCTGTATTAGATTACACAACTGTGTTTAAACCTCTTATAAAAGTGATTTCTGCATAATAGGTCGCCTTTAAATGTGTACAGCCTTCATGAAAATATGAAAATTTTCAAATCGGGATCAAGTCATCAAATTTCAAGATGAAAAAACATTGTTTAGGTTTTTTTATCTGCTGTTAAAATGGTGCACGGATCATTTCTGACCCTTAAGTCAACAGTAGGGTTAACTAGGTTTGTTTTAAGAAAGTCTAATTTGTCTTAAAACCCCTCTGTAGGTGAACCGTCAGACAGACTGTGAAATGATGGCAATTCTGTGCCGTGTGAAACTGTTGTAAGGCTGTTCAGACTGCACAACGCCTCCACAAAGCAGGAAATATGGAGTCTGCATCAGCGCGGTGACATCTGTTTGAGTTATTAGTCTGCCTGCATAAAAATATTCCCTCTGTAGGGTCAGTACTGACAGTACGTCGTGACAATGACTAGTTTGGGCTCCGTCCAAGTTATCCCAATGCACCAAAACTAAAACAGGGGTGCTGACATCGTCCCATACCTCATAATGACAGACTAGACTGGATTATTACATTTTCTGAACATGTTCTGAGTGCTGTGGAAAATGTGCAAAACCATCTGACAAACCATTTGACAAATCATTTATGTCTGTTGCACAAATTCCACTTAACATTAGAGGTTTGTTCAGATCTGCTAATACGCTAATAGTGTTGATGTGTGTGGGAACAAATTTGTCATGATTGACAGGTGTCAGTCATCCCTTACCCGATCTCCAGTGGATCCCTTCTCTCCTTTATTTCCGGCTCCTCCCTGAGGAAAAAAACAACACGCTGTAATGTTACAAACAGGACACATTAAGATCTGTCCATAACACATATAACATAGCATTATGAATGAAAAAAAGTTCAAAAAGTTAAAGTTTGAAAGGATAATTTAATAAAGAAAAAGTAATTCATTAAAAAAATTAAATACAAAACACCATACATGTACTGGCAATTTTGAGATAAAATAAAGAGAAAAAAAATAAATAATAAATAATAATAATAATAATAATAATAATAATAATAATAAAACAAAATAAAAAAGAAAAGAAAATAAATAAAATAAAATAATAACAAAAAACTAAATAAAAAAAGAAAATAAAACAAAACAAATAAAATAAAACAAAATAAATAAAAATAATAATAAACCACAACAAAATAAAAAATAAAATAAAACAAAACAAAACAAATAAAATAAAAAAATAAATAAAATAATAAAAACAAAGCAAAATAAAAAATAAAATAAAAATAAATTAGTAAAAACAAAACAAAATAAAAATAATAATAATAATAAAACAAAAAAATAAATAAAATAAAATAAATAAATAAATAAAAAGTTTACCAAAAGTTACTACAAAAAAGCGGCAACTGTTGATGTTGTTTGGTAATTTTGTGTTATTTTATAAAGTTTAAAATAAATATGCAATTATGAAATTAAAAGTAGCAATTATGGATAACGTCAAACAATTTTGTTAAGCTTAAACATTAGATATAAAGGTGCATTCATGAGAAATGATGCTGTAAATGTAATATATATATATATATCAGAAATCATTGATAACGTCATAAGCTGAGATTATAAAACTTTTTGAAGCTACTTGAACTGAATTTGTTATTGATATGCATTTATCAACATTTATTTAGAGTGAAGTAACTGTCATATCATTATTTTATAGCATTTCTCAACATCAACAAATCATTTCTATAAAACATTTTGTATATTATGTACACTCAAAAAGACAAATGGTATAACGGTAACGATAAGTGTATAAATAATCACTAGTGCTGTCAAATGTGCAAAGTAAACACATATACAGTACTGTGCAAAAGTATTAAGCACTATATCAGCTTTGTTGTCCTAAGACTTTGGCACAATATATAATCAATCAGTCTCGTTATTAAATACAAACAGAAAATATGTACAAAAAAACAACAACAGCACAACATTTCCTCTTCAAGCAAAAGTCTATGTTTAATGTGGCTTCCCTTGGCACTGTTTTGTTCTAATTGTCCTGACATTTTCTGAAATAATGTGCTGTCTAATAATATCAGGCTTCTTTTAGCACTTTCCAGAGTTCTTCTTTTGGTTTAGAGTGTCTTATTTTTCTTTCTCTGTCCAAGTGATCTCATACAGGCTCTATAATATTCAGATCTAGGCACTGTGGAGGCCATTTCATGACTGTCTGAGTTTCATCAGCTGTTTTCTTTCTCCAAATGGGATTTCACTGCAATTAGCCAATCATTATCATGCTAAAAATGAAAACTATTACCACTGAAGTCCTTTCCAGAAGGAACGGCATAATGGATTAAAACCTATCTGTACTTTTCAACATTCCCAATTCCATCAATTCAGACGATATTGTTAACAACACTGGTAGAAATGCAGCTCAAACCAGGACAAACAGCCTCTCTCCAACATTATCTTAAACAATTAAACCTAAATAATTCAAACTCTAACCTAACTCCTATCCTAACAAACCATACATCAACTGAAAGATCATTTATTCACCCTATATAAATCTCAATTTTTTTTTTCAAATGACAAGAAAATTTACACTTATGACTTGTTTTGTGGTAAAGGGTCACATATATCCATCAGTAAAACAACAGATTTAATGTTGGCCTAAAACTTTTGACAGTACTGTATATTATGTAAATACAAGCTTTTATTTTGGATGCAATGACTCTTTTGACAGCTCTAATAATTACATTAAAAACGGTAAGCGCAAATACGTACCCTTGTGGTTGGTCATTTCTGACCCTGGGCTCATCAAGAATACTCTGTAACTCTGTCTGTAAGTGTTAATGTCTTACCTTTGGTCCGAGAGGTCCAGGCAGTCCAGCTTCACCAACAACTCCTTGATCACCCTGTGTATCAACATGCTAAATTAACAGACAGTATCTATCCAAAAATACACCATCAACATGAGCTGTTACTCACTCTTTCCCCCTTATCGCCTTTTTTCCCAGCCAGACCTGGTAAACCATCTGATCCCTAAAAATATCCAGAAGTGAAACAAACAACACGTATTAATATCGCTGATAGTAACATTTCATTTATTCATTTTCCTTCAGCTTAGTGCCTTTATTCATCAGGGGTCGCCACAGCGGAATAAACCGCCAACTTATCCAGCATATGTTTTACACAGCGGATGCCCTTCCAGCTGCAACCCAGTACTGGGAAACACCCATACACACTCATACACTATGGCCAATTTAGTTTGTTAAATTCACCTACAGCGCATGTCTTTGGACTGGACCGGAGGAAGCCCACGCCAACATGGGGAGAACATGCAAACTCCACACAGAAATGCCAACTGACCCAGCCGGGACTCGAACCAGCGACCTTCTTTCTTTGAGGCGACAGTGCTAACCACTAAGCCACCGTGTCGCCCTGGTAACATTTCTTTTTGTTTAATTTGAAGCATCTTCAGTCTACTATGGATGCATATATTTGATCAAAAATACTGTACAAACAGCAATATTTCACCTCTAATATTCATAGTATTATTCGGTCGCATTAGTCATATTATTAGTCATACATATATTTCACTTTTTTTCTTTTATGAATATAAAGCTCAAAATACCAGCACAACTGGAGCAATGCTGCTGACAATTCAGCTTTGCATCACTAAAATAAATTCGATTTTAAAACATATTTAAACAGTTATTTTCAATTGTAATGATACACTGTAAAAAACAACTCAAAATTGTAAGGCAACTTGCTGCACTGCTTTTTTGAGTTGACTCAAATTTTAACCCAAGTACTGCACTTGACTCGATTTACTTTAAGTCAACTAAAAGAAAAAGGCTTTAAGTCGAGTCGCTTTTTTTTTTTTACAGTGTATTTCAAAATATTACTGCATCTGCTTCTTTAATGAGCATAAATGTTTTTCAAAACATTCCTGTAGACCCCAAATCTTTGGTACGGAGCCCCTAAAGGGACATGGTGGTAAAAAAAACTGAGTGGGAGGAAAAATAAAGGGATGTGGTGGTAGAGAAAAATAACTGGGTGGGAAGAAAAAATTGTTTTCAAAATTTTTGCGTTCTCTTGCAAAACTTTTGCATTCCTCCGAAAAACTGCATTCGCTTGTAAAACTTTTATTGTTCCTGCGAGAACGTTTACATTCGCTTACAAAACTTTCCTGTTCCCTCACAAAGATAACTGCATTCCCTCGCAAAACATAGTTGCATTCTCTCGTAAAAATTTTGCTTCACCTTAACAAAGATTTTTGTGTTTGTTAAACAACAGATAAAATATTTTTGATAAATACACTCAAAGAAATGGCTTTTGCTGCTTGTTCAAACTACTTAAATAAAATGAGTTGAAACAACACAATTTATACGTTTTTTGGGGGGGACAACTTAATTCTTTTACGTTCAATCCACTTAAATTTGTAAAAACGATAAAGTTAACTCAATCGATTTGTGTTGGAACAACACGAAGGAATTGTGTGGAACCCTGTATTTTTACAGTGCACTGTAAAAATACTGGGTTCCACACAATCAATTTGTGTTGTGGCAACATGAAAAAATGAAGTTAACTTATTAGTTTTTAGAAATTTAAGTAGATTAAACATACAACAATCAAGTTGTCCCAAAAAACCCTCAAGAATTGTGTTTCAACTCAATTTAAATAAGTAGTTTGAACAAACAACAATTTTTTTTTCTTTCTTTTTTTTGAGCATAGGGGCTCCATACATTTGAACAGTGTCTGAAAAGCCATTTGATGTTGTTTAAATGTCCTCAATCATGTCTTACTTTTTCTCCTCTGTCTCCTGTGAGTCCAGGTTCTCCAAACTCACCGCTGTCCCCCTGTGGAGAGAGACAGTATTTCAGGATCTCATTGAAGCAAAATATTACTGGATTCCTGGAACTCTTCATCCTTCAGTGAGTATATACTTTATGTTCGTTTGGTCCAATGTGAATGTAGCACTGCTTACTTTTATGCAACAGTGTACATGATTGTCCTTGTTAAAACTTGCAATCTAAAAAATCTTCGTTAAACCAACCAAGAAAAGAAACTACAGTAATCGTTCTGTCATTTGTTGGCTTTAGGCATCTTGTTCACTCCAGGAAACCTCCTGGATTGTGAGAGTTACAGTAACTGTACAAGAGAAAAGATTTTATGATTATAGTCATGATTCAGAGGCTGGCAGACTGAGAGCCTGTGATTACTCCTGTAAGTTCTCCACACTTCTGAAAAAGTCACCCGATAACCGAGTAACATCCTCAAGAGAAAGTGAAACAAAATGACCACAACATAGACAGAATATCATTCATGGTGCAAAGATTTCAGTTCATCTCTAATGAAGCGGGTTTTCACCTCAGTAAAAACAAATGTATTGATGACATATTATAATACTATATAAAGATCACAGTGCAGAATTCATTGTCATTTTAAACCTTTATACATTCACATTGTCTCCAAACTATTACATTTACACAAATTTGTCAGCTGGAAATGTTTAACCATTTACAAAAATTGATTATTTATTATTTGATATATTTTAATAAGCATGGGTGAGAAACAGGTCTGTTTCCACTGAATGACTATGGAACTATTTCGCTATGCATATACTGTTGAAGTCACTATTACTAGCCCTCCTGTGAATTTTCTTTTCTTTTTTTTTTATATTTCCCAAATGATGTTTAACAGAGCAAGGAATTTTTCACAGTATTTCCTATAATATTTTTTCTTCTGGAGAAAGTCTTATTTGTTTTATTTCAGCTAGAATAAAAGCAGTTTTTAAAAAAAAACATTTTAAGGTCAATATTATTAGCCCCCTCGCGCAACATTTGTTTTCGATTGTCTACAGAACAAACCATCGTTATACAATGACTTGCCTAATTACCCTAACTCACCTAATTAACCTAATTAAGCCTTTAAATGTCACTTTAAGCTGAATTCTAGTATCTTGAAAAATATCTAGTCAAATATTCTGTACTGTCATCATGGCAAAGACAAAAGAAATCAGTTATTAGAAATTAGTTATTAAAACTATTATGTTTAAAATGTGTTGAAAAAAAATCTTTCCCTTAAACAGAAATTGGGGAAAAAATATACAGGAGGGCTAATAATTCTGACTTCAGCTGTATATGATTTCTAAGTCTACGAAATGTCTTTTGCAAATATAATTTAAGGCAAGTACCAAAACAGGCATAAGCATGATGTTTTTAATAGGGTGAAAATTTCCACAATCAGTCTATTTAAACTGACATGTATGCATCACAGAATCGGTCCTGATGCAAGACTTCTTCCAAATACAGTATGTATTATAATCACCTGGATCGCACAGTTACCTAGTTTGGCCAGTTTCTAATTCAGCACTGACAAGGGAACCCATTGAAAAATATAGCAGACTGTGTTGAGATGTTGACTGCTGAAAATATCATTAAAATGGTTTCATCACACATTGAATACGGTAGAGAACACTCAGCAACATCTTTTTCTGCTTGGCCATTGAGTCACTGCAACACCGCTCTGACACAAACAACATCTCCGTATGACAAAGATGATAGAATGACCACATAACAAGGTTCGAGAAAGACAGAGACAGACCTCAAACACAAACATGCGTTTGCGGTATCATGCATTTTAAACAGCTAACTCCTCCATATGCTGCTATGCTAACATTAGAACACAGATAAATATGATTACAGGGACATTTACACATACACACGAACACATTCATGCAAGTCACTGATACACATACTGTACACAGAAAAACACACACAGGCAATTGCAAATCATGCATAACAAAAAATATGTTTGCGTAGCTGTTCATAACATGTTCTGGGTGGATGTTTAAGTCATGTATTAAAATGCTGCAACCTCATTACCTTTTAACTAGATTGTTTAAGTCCAAAGATACTAAATAAACCCTTAAATGTCAACCCAGTTCAGACTCAACAAATGGATCCCACTTTATATTACAGTAAGTGACCTTAACTATAGTTGCATCCAAAATGAAGTACAATGAACTTATACTTACTCATTTGGCAGACGATTTTGTCCAGAGCGACTTACAATTAAGAAGGCATTCAGTGATTCAACAGGAAGAGGCAATACATACAACAAGTGCTTATTATACAAAGCAACTGCTGGTAATCAGATAATTAATTGCAAGAATAAGGAGGGGGGAGTGCTTTTTTATATAAAGAGAAGAGTGTTTCTACAGGTGGTTTGTCAAACCCACTCACCTGTGTGAAGCACACTTCAGAAATGCACATTTGTTTTGTTTTGTTTTTTAGAGATATGGAGTGATAGTAAGTAAGTGTCTGGTGCAAATGTGCAAAAAAAGTGTCAAAGAGATGAAAGTGTGTTTTCTACAGGTGGTTTGTCAAACCCACTCACCTGTGTGAGGTACACTCAGTATTGCACAATGTTTTGAGGTTTTCGTGTGGTGTGGTGGGGGGAGAGAAAAGGAGGTCTTGGTTTTGTTCACAGGGGTTCAGGTGATCTCGGAAGAGATGGGGTTTTAGTTGTCGTTTAAATGATACTAGTAAATCAGCAGACCGTGTGGGAATAGAAAGATCATTCAACCAGCGTGGAACATTGAATAAGCTTATTGTGTTCATATTGTATTTTTAAAATTATTACGTATATACTGGGAAAACGTGCCATCTGTGGTTAAAGGGTTTAATAAGAATCACTTATAAAAGTGGATGTGGCAACATTTCAAAAGCGTGCTCTGTAAAGCTCCACAGCTTTTCAAACTAAACACAAGGGCTCAGTTGATGGTCATTTAGTTGAAATGGCCAAAGACTTTAACTAAATGACCATCATTTGAGACGTTGTGTTTTGTATGAAAATCTTTGATGGTCATTTAGTTAAAGCCTTTGGTAACCTTTGGAAATATTGCTTTGCGTTTGGTCAAAAATAAATTATGCAAAATGTGCAAGATGTCTGATCTGTGCTATTGTTATACCACAATAGCTACGTTTCCATCCAAAGATGCACATTAAATTTATGCGCAAAACTGGAATATCGCATAAAAGATTTGTGAATAAAGCAGCGTTTCCATCCAACGAGTCAAAGAGAACAAAATCGTCACTTCCTGATTAACTGGCGCCAAACATCAAAAAGAAAAACGGAATTTGCAGTGGTAGGAGAAGCTGCGTGAATCTTTTCCTTATTTATTAAATGACTTGTGCCTCAGAAGACCATGCTGACACACAATGAACACATGACAAGACGTTCTTGTCAATTCTGGAGGTCATTAATAATATAATAACACTAATACTAAAACGGTTAAGACTTTTAGAATTACCAAAACAACATTTTAGATGTTTTATAATGTGGTCAGCCTGCTGGTTTGTCCATTCACACACATTATTATCATCACATGATCTCTTATAACAAAATCACATGACTTTTTTTAATGCGCATACTGGAATTTGTTCTGTAAAAGTGTTTCCATTGTAGTTTATGCACATCTTTTCTTATTGAATAAAAAGTTTATCCTACTCAGTTATGCGCATAAGTTTTTTTATGCGCATTTTTAAAATGCATGCACATCTTGGCGTTTCCATCAACCGCTTTTTTTATGCGCATATCCAAAATGTGCATAAAAATAGGTGGATGGAAACATAGCTATGTCAGTCTTTGCATTTTTGCAAGGGAGCTGAGTAAAAATCATAATTTAGGGAATTTCCTCCTGCATAAGATGCTTTTTTTGCAACTCCTAAAACCTTGCTTTGTTTTGTATGTCTTTTAATTATTAACCTGCTTAATACTATTTGGGTCAATTTTCACCACTGCAAAAAATGATATTCTTACTCAAGACTGTTGGTCTTGTTTCTAGTCCAAATACCTAAAAATTCTTAAATCAAGAATCAAAAAAAAAAAAGTCAAAATTAAGTGTTTTTCCTTAAAACAAGCTAAATAATCTGCCAGTGGGAAAGTAAAATAATCTTCTTTCAAAGTGAAAACGATATTACTGTGCTTACCTCATTGGCAGATTAATTTGCTCGTTTTAAGTAAAAAAAATAAATCACTTAATATTAACTTAGTTTTTCTGAAAACCAGACAATATTTTTAGCTTGTCTAGTAAATGCTTCTTGATTTAAATTTGTTAGACATTTGGACTAGAAACAAGACAAAACCTCTAAGTATGAATTTTATTTTTATTTATTTTATTTGCAATGTGTGGTTTCTAGGCCAGCTGCAGGAAATTCCACTGACCAGTCCAGCATGCCACATTTTTCAGGCTGTGGGCGTAAGCTGGCATCTAAATTTAGCCAAATAGAGACCGAGTCCAGCTGAAATCTCAAATTATGTCTCCATTCAATCAGGCAAAATCACAGCCTGTGAATCAAAATGATCTAAATCCTGACTGATATGGTAATAAGCACAGGTAAGTGTTTAAAAACCAACAGCTGCCAATCTAATCCCAAACACCACACTCGTATTGTTCTCCAGTAAGCATCGCTGTTTGATAGAGGTTAATTATGATATTATTGCGAGAAAATTATGCCCTGGAGTCCGTCTGTCTGTCTGTTTTAAGCGTGTGAGTGGGTGTTCGTGTCTTGCATGTCCTCTGAGGTTGGCAGACCCATAATTCCGCCGTTCAAAATATGGTATTTTTATTGTTCTCATCATGAAAAGAGTAGCAATTTGCATAATTCTTTCTTTTCAGCTATGCTCTCGTGTAATCTTGGACTTTGGATTGAAGGGAAGAACAATGTTTATGAAGAAAATGGCTTCCGTTGTGCACAAAATGATGGGAGGACACACACACATACACACGCACATGCACAAACAAGCACAAACATATACAATCCACCTCATTTTTCAACGTGAAAGTATTTACTGTGACTGTGGGTCACTTCCAATCCATTAGCCCATACAGGCAAATAACTAGAAGAAAAGTGCTAGTGACACAATGTTATGTTGGTTTGGGTCTCTGTAAGCTTTCATTTAAACTTTTGTTGACTTTAATATTGTTATTTTGCTAGCTCACATTGTTATAATATCGCAATATACACTAGATATTGCATACGGACCCTGAGCATGCGTCAATAGCGCCGCCACATTTGTACAGTGCTCCCAGGACAAATGTCATTCAACCGCACTAGTCAAGACTAAAGCCAATGTGAAGATGCTGGACTTTAGCGCTGTGTACGGATGTAGTAACGAGCAAATAAAGAAAACAAAGCACAAAGGCAGAAAAATTTCGTTTTTTATGTTTTTGTATGTTACGAACTTGTGCTAAGCAAGTATTGATGCTAATACAGTCACCTACTGCACTGACCATAAGGCAAAGTAGCACCAACTCGCATTAAATACTAGGCTTACACTACTTTTGATATGATTAAATATGATAACAAGACGCTGCGGTGCTTGAAACTTGTATTATTGTCGGCTAAGTGAGAAAGCAGGAGAGGGGGGGTGTTTCAGGACACTAATTAGATCAAATTTAACAGGTAGGGAGGATAATACATTTCCATGCAGACAAACACTCGCTCTTTGTCGGAAATACCTGTGCGATCACTTATCCATTGATGTAAAACTATAATTTAATGCTAACATAATATTTAGCATTTTGTTAGCATACATGGTGCAAGCATGTGTTAGTATGGTTATTGTTTTGTTAGCTTTGATTAGCATGTTGACGTCTGTCTGATTTATAGATGTTCTAGTCTAGCTGCATATTTTGCTACTCATAAATATATAGAGAGATTTATTTGTTTGTTTGACAAGAGTCCTGAAAATATGTGTAAATGTTTAATCTCACAAGACAAAATAGTTTAACACATGGCTAACATTCGTTTTGGTAATCTTCAAAGTCTGAGCATTTGCTTCTGCGTTTGTAGTGACGGTCCTTTTGTTGACGTCAACCCGATGGTTTCTATAGCAACTGCATTTTCTCTTACTGTTAGTTTGCTATCATAGATATTTACATTAGATGTCGCCTACCCTGTTGTTGTCTATTGGAAGGAATGCGTCAATAGAGCCGCCATTTTGGTACAGGGTAGCGCTCCTTTGAAATGAATGCGGGACCAAGGTGCAGTTGAGGACTGTGGCCATCCAGAGCCAGAGATATACACATATATACATATATCTATGATTGAGAGTTTTCCCCGGTGGTCAGTACGCAAATATTTTTTTAAATTACGAAAATTGTAATTTTACATCACTTTTCTACGTCGATGGATAAGTGACCGCATGGGCATTGCCGAAAAAGTGTGTGTTTGTGTCCATGAAAATGTACTATCCTCCCTCCCAGTTAAACTTGATCTAATCCGTGTCCTGAAACACACCCCCTCTCCTGCTTTCACTTCTCATTCTAACGGAGGGAGCGATTCGTTTGTGAATGAATCTCCGTTATAAATGACTCGTTCTCTTAGCCGACAATAACACAAGTTTCTAGCACCGCAGCGTCTTGTTGGCATATTTCTTTTTCATTGTTTGCTGATTTTATTCAACAAAACTAGCATAAGCCTAGAATTCAGTGCAAGTTGATGCTACTTTGCCTTATGATCAGTGCAGTAAGAGACTGTATTATCATCAATAACGTTACTTGTTGAGCACAAAAGTTTGTAACATACAAAAAACGAAATCTTACCTATGAAATGTTCTGCCTTTGTGCTTTGTTTTCTTTGTTTGCTCATTATTACATCCGTACACGGCGCTAAAAGTCCAGCATCTTCACACTGGCACACTGTCTCGACTAGTGCGGTTGAATGACATTTGTCCTGGGAGCACTGTACAAATGTGGCGGCGCTATTGACACATGCTCAGGGTCCGTATGCGATATCTAGTGTATATATCTATGGTTTGCTATGATGCTCAAAAGAAAGCCCTGCCCCCTACTCAATATTCTGTTTCAGTTGGAAGTACAATAACATAATGAAATAAAAGTCTCAGCAACTTCCAGTTCACGCTGACTTTAACATGGTTAGCATTTTGTTAGCTTTAATTAGCATGTGATAATGTCTGTAGGATGTTGCTAGCATGTTTTACAATTGTTGTTAGCATGGTTTATAATGCAAGATGTCCTATAGTCTAGCTGCATAGTTTTGCTACTCATAAATAGATCGCATACGAATAAATATTTTTAACACATGGCTAATATTTTAATATTGTTAACATCATTTAGCATGTTTTAACATATACTAGCATGTTTCTAATATGCTTAACACATGGCTAATGTTGTAACGTAAGCATTAATGAACCACTTTATAGCATTTACATTTAACTTTTTTTTAACAATTGTAACATCTGTTAACTGTGCTAGCATGCTTTTAGCAATGTTACTAGGATGATGCTGCTAACATATTTAGTATTTGGTTAGCAATTGGTTAGCATTTTGTTAGCTTTAATTAGCATGTGATGATGTCTGTAGGATGTTT